>PTEX01000104.1:1441443-1503812 GCA_003342815.1 Eudromia elegans
TGCTGTGGGGGGTGGCTGATTGCCTTCCCTGCTCACCCCTGCTCCGCGGCACGTCTCGCCTGGCCTGCTTGTGCAGTGCAGTGCTCTCGCCTCTCCCATTGCCTGCACTGGGCCCTGGCTGCGGGGCGGCCCATCCTCCTCTTTGGTTTGCCTGTGTTTCTGGGCATCTTGGATCCATTTTTACTTGGAGGGTTTCAGTCGCTCGGTAGTTTTCTGCAGAACTGCAAATTTGAATGTTGTTTCATCTAACTCCCTTCCTTCCTTGTTAGTCATAGCTGAAGTCGGAGCTTTACAGCCCTGGTGATGTGTCYGGGCAAGCCTTGCACTCCATCCAGCCTTCCTGCTCTCCTCTCGGCACAGGGGGGAATTCTCCATTTCTTTTCCAGCACTTCATTGAGGGGCTGGTTTCGGGGCTGGGCACGGGGGCTCTCAGTCCTGCGTGCCCGGCCGAGCTGTCCCGGCCTCCAACCACAGTGTCCSTGCGGTGGGCATCCTGCTTTCCAGGCTTCCCAGCTGGCCTCCCAAAAGCAGTTGCATTTATTTGTCTGTGTAATGCTGCATATTGGCAATTTAACAATATATGCAATTTTTTTTCCCTTTCCCGGGTATGAGTTGAGAACCATTCTCTTTGGGCCTTTTGTTTGCAAGATCGTGGGACACTATTATTTTATTACCACATCATGTAGTTCACTAATAAAAGAATTCTTGGATGGTGTTAATAGTGACACATAAAATTATTATGAAGCTTTAAAAATGGAATATGATTTTCAAATATCACAGAGTTGAGGTGAAAGCAGYGGTTTGGTTTTCTGGTCTTTTTCATGTTCTGCCTTGGCTGCAACAGCGAAAACCTTCAGTAGCAGGTTGCAAAACTTTCAAGATGAAATAAAAGCTAAATTCATTTCATTCAGAAAAATAAAAATAAAAAAAGAAAAATAGAGCATAGTATGAATTGAATGAATCTCTTTTCAGATATAGAAATTCCTTGACTGCTGTAGAGAAATTATTTGAAAACCAATAAATATTTTAGTTGATAATTTTTGCAGGTGATGTATTTTCACAATGAAAACTGTACTTTTTTTTTGAATGAGAGGAAAAATGCCAAAAATAATGTTTTTATCTGAAAATCAATGCCCTTTRTTATAGACACACAAAAAAGTTCAAATCTAAGGATTATTATGGAAAAATGCACATTCTCCATTTAGATTTACCGAGTATGCTTGCCAGTAGGTTTTGAATCGCGTGGTTAGTTTCACTTTTCCCATATGTAGCCTGTTTCTGAAAAAATATCCCCCGTACTTACAAAATTACAAAAAGTGATACTCAAGGAGCTCAAAGGTATGATATGCTGCTTTTAAAATAATCTATTAAAAGAAAAAAACCCTCCATCTTGATGGAGTCCTTTAAAAGGCAATGCCCTTTTAATCAGCAAACAGGTCTTCTGTGCATCAAATAATTAAAAATAGAGCAAAGTTTCTGAACAAGGCGTCTGGCAGAAGCGTCTGTACTTCCATCTGTGCATGATTAGCAGAATGTTTCATGATATTTAAATAGCACAAGCTTTGCTCTCTTTTTTATTATTTGTTGTGCCGAAGACCTGTTTGCTTGTTAAGTGGTCTTTTTTGAGTGGTTACTGGCAAGGAATCAGGAAAGTGTATGAAGACATCTTGTACGCACTGCAGATGCCAAATTGTCCCTTTTTTTCAGAGAGGCACTGCCCTTACTGTAGTTTTGCCACCAATCCTGCCACGTCCTTCACTTTGTTCTTAGAGTTTCTCCCAGGCCAGTTTGCTCCAAGGGGGGCTGAGGCACGGACTCCGAACCGCTCCCCGATGCTGCTGTTTTCGCAGCGGTAGCACTTGGAGTCCYTGTGCATCGCAAGTACCTGCCCGGTTGCAGCGGCAGAGTGCCCGTGGAGGCTCCGCTCGCAGCCTCTGCCCGGGAGTCCTGCGGAGGCTAATCTGCTGTGCACRCCCCTCTGCAGCCTTGCCCTTCTGACAGGGCCCTAATCAGCCAAGTCGCAGCTTTCCAAGTGTTTTTCAGGCCTGAACGGGGACTCCTCCTTGCTGGCAAGCGTTCAGTGCTGGGCTGTGTGCTCTCGGTCCCTGGCTGGCAGTGCAGGGCTTTGCCTCTCCTTTCCCTCCTTTCCCTCCTGCTCGTGTGTAAAATTCCCGTGCGTTTGCTTTATAGAGACCTGTGCAATTGAGCGTGTGCCTAAAGCCATCATCGAAATGTGAGGTGCATTGCTGAGAATGTGGACGTTTGAAACATTTTGCTCCCTATAAATATCTTATTGTTGGAAGCTGGATGGTTGTCCAGGAATTCTGATGCTCCAATGGGCTCAGAGGTGTTTTGTGAAGAATTAACATTTGGTCTTTGCAATTCATGTTCTTGAATGGGCATGGAAAACAAGAGTTTTTGTGGACTGCGTAGGTGGTGTTCGCTCTGTAGCTGAAGTTTGTTGTCCTTTTATGTGGAAAAGATTGTAGTATGTGATGTAGGGCTGCTGACCTGGGTTGTGTCTTAACTTCTCTTCAGGAGAAGTTTTGAAAAGTTCATGGTTGTTATTCAGAGTCGATCTATTCAGCCGGTAATACAAGTATATAAAGCGYGTGTTCCCGAGGCAGAGGAGCCTTTGTTAGGCTGTTCCCCGTGGAGCTGGTCTCGCTCGATGGGTCCGCGATGCCCAGCCTGCCGTGGCGCGTGCGCCGCAGCGTCCGAGGAGCGAGGCCTTGTGGCACAGCGTCTGCAGCAGGGCTGTGCCGTGCCGCGCGTCGGGACGCAGCCGCGAGCTGTAGGGACAGCGATGGCAGCACCATTGCATGCACGCCYATTCTTCTCATGGCTCTGCATCCTGGAGTCCAGAGGGGTCCGAGTGTGGCCGAGAGGAAGGACAAGAGGCGGAAAGGCCATATTTTACTGTGAAATTTGGTGCAACGCGTACCCCAGTTCTGTCAGTTGAACTTCTTAATGTGAACCTGTTCCRCTCAAATTTTACTTAATTTCACTGCAGAAAACAGTTAGTGTTAGCCCCCTTAATTCCTCCCTCTGCAGAAATCAGTAATTTTCTCCAGAATCAATTCTTGACTCATGCAGTTTGAGGAGCCTTAGACAGACATYGCTCCGGGAACAGGGATGAGAAGGAAGACTCAAACTCATCCAGGAGAGGTGTTTGTCACAGTATCAGTAAGACTTGCTTAGGCTGAGCCCTGTAGGCTTGCCTAGGCTGAGCCGAGCTCTCTGTTTTGCTCATAATACTTGTTCTCAGAATTTATCATAATGGATTTTTTGGAACAGCTTCAGCTTATGTTGTGAATGTGAATTAATTACCATTAGTACGAATTGCATATTGCAGATTGGAATTTGTTTCTCTATGTCTCCTGTCATGCTCAAGGTACTTCAAACACTTTAGAATAATGAGTTCAGTTGTGATAGTGCAGTGGCACTGGAGACAAACAGAGCCGTCCTTCTGGCTGCAGCGAGTGGCCCGATTCGAGGACGCGTTCGCTGACTGGGCTGGGAGGAGAACTGCCTGTGATGTTAGCAGTGYCCCTGGTATTTTTTAAGAGGCATTTGTGACAGGCTCCTTCTGCTGGCAAAATGGATCTTGCTGTTTATTACTTCATTTATAACTCTCAAAGCAGTGTAAACAGAGTGATGAAGAGTTACAGTGCACATTATTCATTAACTGTTGTTTAAACCTCATTGTTGCATTTTTAGCCCTGATTGTCTCACGTCATGACATGCTACTCGAGAAAGCCTGTAACCCTTGGTTTCCTGAACCAAACCCACGCTGCGTTTTTACAGCCCTGCAAAAGCAGAGTTCCACCAGCTCTCACCCGGAGGTGCTGGGATCCTGTGAGCGTGTGTGAAAAAGGAGGGCTCCGTTCCCTGTCCGCAGGTCTCTGGAGGGGAGGGAGGTGCCTCGTGTCACTCCCAAGCAATTCCTTTCAGCTGGCTCGAGAGCGGCGTGGACAGTGTCCAAGAGGCAGACGTCCCCGCGTACAGCGATGATAATGGAAATGCTGATGGCCAGTCAGTATAGATGTTAGCAAGCATTTACATGACGCCGCGCTGTTGACTACTGTAGACGTGTTGGTTTAGGCCCCGTTCCCACTCGCGTTCCTCCTCTTGGCTTGCAGAGCGTTCCGATCAGGCCCTTTGGCTCCAAGAGGGAGGGAGCGTCATTAAGACGGGGAGATGGGCGCATGATCCGAAGGCAGCCCGCAGCTCTGGAGAGAAGGACAGCAAGAGCTGACCTGTGCAGGGCCCTCGGGAAGCCCTTYGTGGTACGACCAAATACGCCGAAAATAAAGCTGTGGGTTGTTTCGCTTCGGTCTTCGGCTTGTAGTATCGTCTGTTAATGGGAGTCTTGGCTTGCTTTTTGTGCTTTCCTGATCAAGCTATTCTTTGACACTCAGAAAAATGCATCTCTGTAATTCACGTATGCCTTTTTAAGCATGGGCACAGCCATTTGTTATTTTCAGTTGGTGCTATTATAGGAAAGCTGCTGCAAGTCCTGTGCAGCTCGGCAGGGAGGAGTGGCAGCTGAGTGCGTTCTCAGCTGTGTAGCTCTAACGTACGTTACTTTAAGACACCTACATGTTGTAATAAAAATACTTCTTATAAGCAAAGATACGTAACCACAGTTTAGATAATTACAGGAGAAAACGACTCAACTAAGTATTGAAACAGGAAAAAAAAAAAGGCAATCTCGAAAGATTTTTAAGAGCAATGGAATTAATATAGCAGAAATTTTACCTTTCCCTAAGAATTAAAAACTGCATGATGATTCATACTATGCTGAAGCTGGTATAGATTATGGCATGCATGTGAAACGATAGTCTGAAATACTAAATACTGTAACTTCAGTTGGTACTCAAGCCTGAATTGGCACTCCRGAAAAAAAAGGATAAATATGTAACTGTGCTAAAAACAACACAAGTCAATTTGGGGAAGCATATGAATACTGCTAGRAAAGCTGAACAATGCATCTGTATGCAAAATTGCATATGACTGGTGTTCTGTCACAGCTAGAGCTGTTGAAATTGGAAATTGGTAGCAAAAATTTGCTGTTTAGTGTTTCACCGATAATAATTGTTCTGAATGCTTTAAATAGTACAGGAAATGTAGAGTGTCATAAACTTGACATTTGAATATTAATATTGATACTGAAACAGTCTCACCACAGAGAATGCCAGGACTGCAGGAGGAAAGAAAGCGTTTTGATTAGATAAAAGCAACAGTTTTTAAGCCCTTCAGAAAAAAAGCTCATGAAAACTGAGACAAAATTATCTTTCAGGACTGGACATTTAATATCCCATTTTAGAAATACCCCTAAACAGGTAGAATTGGAAATAGCTGTTTTTCTGTTGTTTCTCTCTTTTTATTTTTTTCCCCTCATCAGTTTGATATTTGATGCAAACAGTCTCAAAAAGGTTAACAGCACAGGGCTACCAAGTGGTTCGGATTGGCTTACGCAGATGTATGAGTATGTGTTGTGCAGGAAAAGTGCGTGGTGGTGTGTAGGCTTTACTGTCCGTTCCCTAACACACTTGACATGTGTTACCTTCTTGATCAGTGACATTTGACTATAGAATAGTTTATTAAGGAGAGAGATATCTTTTTTTTTGGAAAATAAAACAAGTGTATTTTTGTTTATTTTTTGCCTTGTTTTATTTTGGAAGCAAGCAAGCCTTCTTTCCTTATGTTTGTGTGCAGATTTACTGGTTTTCGGTACATTCATGATGTCCTGCCTGGTTTAAGGTGGAATGAGGACACAGCATCTCATGTTTCACGTACAAATACCCAGTAAGTTGCAGCGTACGTACCTGGAGAGCCCAAGAGCCCTGGGTATTCTCACAACAGCCAACTTGGCTCCAGGGAGGGAGCAAAATAAAGGTGGAGACTGGTGGAAGTTTTTGGCCGTGTTGTGCTTTGCCCCAGAGGGTCTGGCTCAAGGCAGGTCTATGCAAGAGAGAGTATATTCATAGGTTYTGATTTTACGGTGCTGGTGTTGGTTGTCCCAGTTTGATTCAACATATTGAGCTGTGTGTAAACTCATCAAAGGAGTTCTCTTTCTGGGGGCAGGAAGGGAAAGTTAGTCAGCTTCTTTTCTGAGTGTTCTGTTACTTGTGACTTCTTTTTCCTCTCAGAAATACATCTTGCTCTTTCAGAGCCTCTTATTTGCAGATGTGATTAATAGTAATTTTTATCTTTAGAATGGAAATGACATGTTAGTGTGCATTTGCACTGCATAATACTTCTTTCTACATTGACTGCTTACCTGGCAATTTAAGAAGCTAGGTATGTATTTAAAAAACAAAACTTCAAAAGATGTTTTCTTTCCTGAAGTGTTTTGAGATGCTTGCGGGTACTTCAGTGTACAAATATCAAAGGGGCACAGTTCTGCTTTGTCACATGTAAGCAGCCTCAGTTATTTTGTGTTACAGTATCATTCACCACAACTAGGAAAGTAGATTGGTCCAGTCGCTGGAACCATTGCAAGTGCCTTTATGTCTTGGCACTGGAGAACTTAGCRTGGACAGGAGAGTAGCGCACAGAGGTCTTACTCCACAGGGCTGTGCTCCTGGTGTAAGGTGATTCACGGCGCATGCAGAGTGCATGGAAAATGTTGCTCTGGAAGYGTTCCAGGTTGTTTGGGATTGCAGGCGTTCTGCACAGGCGCAAGTGCCCGTGGCGGTGCGGGGAGGCTCCGTGCACGGCGAGGCTGCCCGAGCTGCAGCTGGGTCTGACCCAGCAACCACAGCGGCTTGCTTTGCGGCCAGCCTTTCACCTGGCTGTCCAGGCCTCTGCTCTGAATTTGAAGGGGAGAAAATGAAGAGGAGGTGATAACGAGGAGACTTTATGCCTGCTACAAGGCTGCTGTGCAGATGGTTGTATAAGTATGTTTTATTGGCTGTTTCTAGGGCTCTGATTTGGAAAAGCATCTTGCATTACTCAGAAACACTGCCCAAACTTTGAATAAACATATCCCCAACTTTTTTGACATGCCGTAATTGTCCTGTTTCTTCCACTGTATCCCTAAGCATCACAGCTACGTCCTCTGGCAGTGGCAGCATGCTAGGTGAAATGAATTTGGCTTTTTATTTCTTGATCTAGTCTAGCTGCTCTTAAGGACATACAAGTAAATTATTAAAATAACGTTAACCTTCTGATTTAGAATCTGAACCTGCTGCTTGGATGGAATTAGGATCAAACCTTCAGGAAATGAAAAACCAAACAAATGCAAACTGCAGTAGTTAGGCATAACCAACCAACTTAAAAATGTGAGTGAAAAATTGTGACATATGCCCAATGCTCATTTAATGTCCCGTAGAGCTATCGGTGGTTCATGAGTAATTTTATATCTGGGACCTATAAATCCATAGGCTATTGGCAGAGARTATGGTGACTAACACATGCCATTTACAGTGTGCTTTTATCTTTGTTTTACYGTTCAAAAGTGTGTTCGGATGTGTCAGTGGGGTTTTAGGTAGTCTTGGAAAATGGTTCTCACCGTGGCATTTGCTCAAAATACAGCATGTGGCCARGATGTGTATTAGATATTCAAATTATATAAGTTGTGGAATTTGTGAATTTGCATTTTAAAGTATTTGTCATTTCTGGAAATACCCTGAGGTGTAACTGTCCACAACTTCCCCTTACTAGCTAATTACTAAATACCTGGCTTCAGAGCAGAATTCCTGACCAGCTGGGGAGTGGGTTTTCCAGTTCGTGCGTTCAAAACCTTGCGTTCAGAAAGTTTTCTTGCCCTGTTGCTGCCCCTTTTGTTAACGCGGGTGAAGTCGTGAAGCCAGCTAGCCCAGTGCCCTGCCTCCTGGAGCGTGGGCTCTCTCCCTGCCCTTTAGGAAGGGTGATGGGCTGCTCGGGAGAGGCCTGCTCGAGATGGGGGTCGGGTTGAGTTTGTGCTTGAGAAGTTCCACCCGCTGCTCAGTTGGCCGCGGAGAAGAAGGTAGCTCCTGCTTCTGGTTGGAGTCGCCTGTGGCATGCTGAGCCACCAGGAGCATGACTCCAAACCCTGGGGGTAGCCCCAGACATGTCCTTCTCAGAAGGACATTTAGGAGAACAGGAAATTCAGAGATTAGGAGTGCGAAGGGTCTCTTAATTGCAAGTGAGAGAGCTGAGGCCTTGCCCACCTGTGTGTGGTTGAGGAATTGGGCATTGCCTGGAGGCAGACGGCTGCTTTGTTTTCTCATCTGCCCCTGCCTGCTCTTTGCTGTTGCATCTCCATGATACTGATACACTTGTAAGTGGTTCCTGAAGTTCTGTGATAAAGAGCACAGTATAGGAATGAATTTGTTGCATCTGCCTCCTGCAGACATCCTGCTAGGTTCAGTCACACATCTGTGGCCCACCTTAAGGAAGTCCGCTGCATTTGAGGCCACTTGCCTTTCACAGCTGCACGTGCTGCTACAGAGCAGGAGTGTTTCCCATCTGTGCTCTGCCCTTAAGCAATCTGCACTTCATTTGTTTGCACTGAGGGTCTGTAGCGCTCAAATAGCATCTGCTGCCGTTCTTGGAACATGGAGGTCTTGGTGGCAGCATTGGCAGGGCCTGTCCTGCAGTCCCAGGGATGGGAGRGATGCTGTAGYACTTGCCTGCACRTGGATAAGTGTGGAGARAATCAACATCATGGGACCCTCACTGGAGTTAGCCCTAGAAMGCGYTGCTGGTTGGTGGGGCTGTGATGCRAGGGTGGGTTTTAGTGTGGGTTCTGGGGTGTTCGTCGTGACAGTGRCTGTGCTCGTGGACCAGTCCACTTACTGACCTGCTCCTGGAGGGGAGTGGGACTGAGGAAGGCAAGCTGGCCGTCAGTGGGCATGAAGTTGCCCTCCGGASCCTTTCATCTTTGCTAGAAAAACTTTTGGGAGCCTGCAAATTGAGGAAGCTGAGAGYCTTTCCATGGGCGTGAAGGAAAATACAATCACCAAGTACGTAGTTTTGGTGTCCTACTATTTTTCTCAGTTATTAATTATATCATTACAGTTTCAAGTAATTTTTCCTGCTTTTTTTTAAATGTACATTTTCAGTAGGTCGACACCAGTATCTTTCTCTTCAAATGTACTTGCTGCGATGTGTTATTTGCCCCAAATTTCTACTATTTTGTTCTAATAGAATAATCAATCTGGGCCATTTTGAAAAYGTTACATGGTCTTTGAGCGAATTTTACGATTGCCGTTTTCACAATACAACTTCTGCAGTGACAACAAGCGTTCTGCCAGCATCACTATAGTTATGGCCATTTACCCATTCTTGCGCCCTTGTAGTAGATGGTAACATTTGCCTGGCAGTTTGTCATTTAGGTAGTATGCAAATAATGTTTTTATACATATATTTTTTTTTTTTTTTGGACTGTGTGTGGCGGCTTTCTAAAAGTCTCCCGGCCTCCCTAGCGGATGGGCACCGAGGAGAGGGCAGGCTGCAGCTCCCGAGGCCCCGAGCAGCGTGCCGGAGCCGTGGCCTTGGGGCATCCCGGCTGCCCCTGCAGCCCAGTGGTACCAGCCCCACGTCGGACAGGGAGGTGCCTGCTGGGGACTTTGCTCTGCCCCGAGGGCAGCGAGGGCCCTGGGGCCTCCCCAGGGCGCACGGGGAGCCCCGCAGTGTGGCAGCCTCGGCCTCCAGGCAGCCGTGCTGCTACCGAGAGGCTCTTTCTGCTCTGCTCTGCTGACTCTGAGGGTGTTTATTCTTGTTTTCCACCCACTGTGGAAGATACGTGCTGCGGCTTCCTGCCGGGAGAAGGGACTGGACTGTGTTTTCCAAGTGTCAACTGTGAGACAAGCCTGAGAACGCTTTGCCCAGGAGCATCCCTAGGCTGCTGGGGGAGTSGGGGCCAGGGCCGCTGCATCCGCACTGGCCTCGCAGCTGCTTTGCCTTGGGGGTCRTTGCTGCTGAGCTGGGAAAGCTTCRGRCCTGACGAGYGCGAAGGAGGAATGAGCGGGAGAAGCTCCGAGAGATACGGGGGAAGCAGTAGGTGAGGAGGAAGAGACAGGCCAGTAAAATCAGATAATGAAACGCAACCATAAACCTGCAGCACTTAAAGTTCACAGGAGTAACTGCATGCTGAAGAGCTTGGCAGCTCGGCCTGCCCACRTACAGCTCGCCGTTGCAGCAGAGCTTCCCTCTCTCCTCGGCCACAGAGGGTCTGCAGACCCCTGCGTCCCTGCCCGCGGCTGCCACCGCTCTGGGAGCTCAGCCCCACCGGCGTCCTGGCTGCCGGRCCGCGGGCAGTGCGGCCTGCCGAGTGTTACAGGCTGCTAAACCAGAGCGGGAGTGTCTGGCTGGACTAAATGCTACTTTTAACAGGGTTGAGATTTGGGATTTTTGGAGAGGCTTTGGCCGTAAACTTTGTTCATTTGGTTTGGAGAAAAAGGAAGTTCTTTCATGCTTTAAAGGAAAGAAAATATGAAGATAGTGCTGAAAGTCTCTTCCTTAAATCAGAGTTTTCTCTTTGAAATGGGAAGAACTTAGCAGAACATTTTAAGTGAACTTCGCCGTAACTGCTGATCTGAGACTCTGGCATCCTCCCCGTTTACCGTGCTGCTGCTCTGGGGGTCTCCTGGTGTCGTTCAGTCGCACAGTGCCTCTTGCAGAGTACTCCTGCGTCCATTTGGTAGCTGCCACCAGAATTTAACCCTGCAGCCAAAGAGCCTGCTCCCGGAGTGCCGGTTTTCCGGATTCCCGCCTTAGCGAGTGAAGGGTGGGAAAGGGCGAAGCATCCTGAACTGGCCGCAGAGATTTTCCAGCTGCCACCTGTAGGGTGCCCCCCCCCAACCACAGCCCTTTGCCCTSCCTCTCTTGTTGCCTCTTTGTTTGCTGTGGGAAAAAGCAGAGGTGACCGGTCCTGAGTCCTCTCAGCGCCGTGTGTAGCACGGGGCAGGATAAAGCCCAGCCCAGAGGCAGCGAGGGCTGCAGGGACTGATGCTGTTGGGTTGCTCGCAATGTGGGCGGTCAGGGAGCGCAGCATAAGCACTGGGAAAACGGCTTAAAATCCATGAGAGCCAGGAATTAGGCATGGTCTTGGAAAGGCCATGCTTGGGCATGGGGTCCCGTTTGCTCCGCTTTGCAGAGAGTTGTGCCTTTTTATGAGAGTGCATTTTATTAGACTCAGCAGTGCAGCTTGGATGAGCTAGGCTCTGTGTTGAGATATTGTAGGTTCATCCTGGGAGTCTTGTCCTGAGAACACTGAYACCTGTGAGTAACTTGGCGGGCAGAAGTGCTTTCCCTGTACTACATGCAAAACCAGTTTGTATTTAAATTAATAATTTGCCCCTGTGACCAGCTTCTAATGGCCCCAGTCTTTTAATTTGCAAATTAACGAAAAGAATGGTGTTTTAATTACAGAATGCAAGATAATATTTTATTTGATTGGTTAGTAAAGTAAAATATTCTGTGATAATTGACAGAGTACTTCTATATATGTTCTGTAACTTATTAAAAGAAATAATTGGAGAAAAGGAAATGATAAGTGAAAGAAGCCTTTCCTTGAGTGTAAATTATCATGTCTGTACATTTGTGAGGCTCTGGTATGGTTTTTCCTCTTGTTAGCTGTGTTATAAGGAATCAAATCCATTAAAAAAAGAAAAGAAAATCTGCCTCTCCTGCTACTTCATTTGTAGTGTTTGAGACAGTACAGCATCAGGGAGAGAGAATATGATCGCAGCCATGTTTTTATCCTTGTATCAAAAATATATGTGTACTCCTGGGTAAAAGAGTCTCCAAAATGATAAAAATAATACCYATACAAATGTAAGAACATCCCACTGCTTGTGTCAGTCTAGCATGTGCAGGGAGCTTCACAACCGYTCGGCTCTGCTCTTCTTTCATAATGGGCTGCAACTTGTTTACTAATGCTTGGAAGCATGTACACATCAAATAAATCTCTGGTATTTGGGCCATAGTGTACCAGCATTATGCAAAGGGAAGATTAACCACACTCTATATTAAGCTATGATCCACTTTACTCTTGATTCCCAGCTATACTGAATCAACCAAACCATGAAAGAACAAAATTAGTGCCTGGGTTCTTCTGACAATAGATTTATTTCCATATTCATTGGCATCATTGTTAAGAAAAAATGCAATTAAGCCTGCAAATCTCCTTGGGACTCAGGGCATTTTAAGTTAACCGTAGTGCGGGAGCTTGAGCTTTTGGGTGGTGCAAAACAGCAAGRGAGGCAAATGCTCCGTAGCTGCATCCTGTAGTATATTCTGCGTTGCCACAACAGCTGGGAGAGACACACTCACTTTGACTGCTTGCGCTGTTAATAGATAGTCGTTAGCAAGCATTATATTGGCAAATCTGACACAGAATGAATTTGCAACCATGACTCAAAAGACTTTCCTACCGTGAAGCATCTTTAATGCGTGCCATTTTTTTTTAGCTCTTTCCTGTTTTTACTGTGCTCTGTTTCAGTGGAAAGGTCAAGAAAAGCAGTGGCGCAGTGGCTGATTTTTTCAGCAGTGCTTTACAGCAGGGAAAGTGGGGAAATCTCTTAGAGCGTTGTCTTGTTCAGTAAGTTAAGTCTTTTGTCCTTCAACTGCTTTATTTCTGCTAGTCATTTGCTGAATGGGATGCTTCATGTTAATTATATTCAGATGAATTTCAAGGTAGCTCTGGGCAGGTGCAGAGCTCCTTGGCCCTCCCCTCCTCCCTTCCCCATGCCCCAGGGGCAGCCTGGTCCTTACGAAACCTGTCTTGCCAGACACGATGACTTCGAATCAGCCGTTTTCATAACGTGGCACTGCCTGTAGTCAGGAGCTGCGCTCGGGTTGGGAGAATCGGCAGCAACCAGGCGCTTTAGCATGCAGCCCTCTCCCTTCGCTTCCCGGGCGTGTGTGTGCACGCCGCCACGGGCGTCAGCGTCCAGCGCTCCCCGTCACAGCCCCATGGGCTGCTGCAGCTTAACCAGTTCAAGGAATTTTAAAAAACAGAAAGAAATGCAACCCTTATTTGACAGTGCAAATAGAAATGGAGGCACCCAGGCACAGTTCCTTGGTACAGGCAGAGCTGGTGCCTTACGGTTGATTCAGGGTCAGGGCCTTAAAAACKGAGTGCTGAATATTCAAAGTTAATTTATAGCATGAAATTAGGGAGGCTTATAAAAGTTTAACTAGCCTTAAGGGTGCTAAGTATTACCAGCTGAGGCTGAAAGGGCTTTCAGCTGGTCAGCATTTCTAGCGATCGGGTCTGATACTGTTTGTTGCTGCGGATGTTTCGCCCGCTTGCTGTTGCTGTGCTTTTTGCAGGTACGAGTTGCTTTGCTCGCAGCGTTTGATGCCTCGCTTGCTAACTTGCCTGTTCTGCAGAGCTGGCAGGACGACAGCAGGCTACTCCCTAATTCTTTTGTGCTGGGACTAATCCTCAGGGTTGTTTCTGATGTTTCTCCAGAAATATGTGTTCAACTGAGGCTAAATGCTGGCTCGATTTGGAGCAGTAAAATGTGCACAGATTGCTAGCTCTCTCTTAAGGAAGAAACTTTTGTGGGTCTATGTGAACAGATCCAGAGTTTTTAAGCCTTCTGTCCCATTAAAATATATGCAGCTGTGATTGGAGGCTTATGGACTTTTAAAATACAGGTGTACTTTGGCACATGCTTACTGGATACTTTGATAAGCTTAATCTTTGTTTGCTATGATTTAACATCCTTGGAGGTTGACAAATAACAATTAGGCGACTGGTCAATTAACTGGTTGTGGTATTTTACTGGTCTAAATTGTGCTTTTTTGCTTTGGCTTGATAGGCTTTTATTTCAATTTCAGGTTATGCAGCCTTTTTAATTAAGGCTTTTTTGCTTAATATATGATAAATTAAAGTTTTGTTGAAGTAATGGTAGCTTCATCACTTGGTACCTGTTTACAGCCTCTTATTTGTTACTTTTTCTGCATACTGATATTTGTCAGAAGAATTTTTTTTTGTCAGTGAAAATGAGGTTATAAATTACCGTTATTTTGGGATACATTTCTGGTGTGAGTAAACAGTGTTTCTTTAGTGAGCTTTCTGTTATGGAAAGCTGGCTTCTGCATAGTTTTTTTTTTTTCCTAAAGAAAAAGTATTTTAAAGAAGAATAACATTGTGCAACTCCTAGAAACTACAAAGAAGGAAAAGATCTCTATTTAAATTGAGAATATACCTCTGCTTCTGCAGTGTGGTTCCGCTTGATTCAAGTAGAGGACTGGAAGGGGCTGCCTGGGGGTTCTGGCCCTAATTTCTGCCCTGGTTCTGTAGGACACAGGGTGAATGATTAAACTCTGGTTCGTCACTGCTGTCACTTGCCAGGTTCTTCCAAGTGTTGCTCTGCATCTGCCCATGCAGCAGTTGGGTCCGGAGGTGATGGTGGTAACAGTCCCTGCAGATCAAAACGAAAGTAGTATACACGTGCTGCTTGGTGTTCTACTGACTGCTGCAAAAGGATTTAGCAAAACTACAACTCGGAATAAGCTGTGGGAGGAGGGAGGGTATGTTCTCCCCTTCTAAAATCACAGCCTTAACATTCTTGGCAGCATCAGTGAGCTGCCCTGCAACTTCTGGTTTACATTTTGAGAACGTACCGAGTAGCGTATACCGTTTAGTCCTGCTCGCATTGCGCAACGGAGCGCAGTTGCTTCGGCAGCGCGCGTGTGCGCCGCAGCGAGCAGCTCKCCCGGGGGGCCAGCGCATCCTCCCCTGCAGCCCGYGGGAGGCCYGGGCCGGCTGCCGGCGCCGGGAAGCCGCCTCGCCTTTCGCTTTCCGAGGAACTCGCCCTTTCTCCTCGTTTTAGGCACCGGCCGCTGCCGCTGGCTTCGCCCAGTTCTGGTGCGGTGCTCGRGGTCCTCTGGGTGGCTGATAGAACCCTTAATCTAGGCTCTGGGARTCGGGATCCGTGCTGCTTATCTGGCACGGTCCTGATCTGTGAGCGGGAGAGGCGATTAGGGAGAGGGAAGGAATGCGATCTGAGGAACTTAGGGATGGGATAAGACAGGGTGAGGAGGGGAAGAAAAGAAAAATCAGAAAAAAGGTCTGTGATAGTATCTTCTTTAGCTGATAAGGCAACAGTGATTCATGGCAGGTACAAAATTTCTGTYGTTTTTATAATGGCCTTCAGCTTGCTTCTTCCAAGTCTCCTTTTTGCTGGAAGCAATGCTGTGCCCCGCTGCCTTGGTTCGCTGGAAGGTCTTCCTGGCACCCTAAAACTGGGTTACCACCCCTTGCATTCATACTGCCTGTGTGCATCGTGTTTGTATGGCAGGATGAGCACAGACATTCCAGCGGCGGCTGTGACAGCGTAATGAGACTTCTCCGTATGGGAGAAGTGGTTTCSATGAGTTCTGGATGCTGCCCCAGCAAGCTGGGGAAGTCCCAGGGCGAGGTGGGTAACCTGCAGTGCAAGTGCCTAGAGCTGCACCACACTGCGTTCAAAGCAGTTACTCCTGGTTCAGTGTTAAGCTGGAGGACTAGAGTGAGTGGCATTCCCCWGGGATCTCTCCTGGCTTTGGTAATGCTCGTCGTTTTCATTATTGGAATGATTGATCAAGCGGTTCTTAAATTTATATAGGATGGAGAAGCATCCTATGGAGGAGGAGGCCTGCAGGCTCCTTGGAGGGCAGGRTTAAGGTTCAAAGGGACCCTGACTAGCTGGAAGAGTGGTTTGGGGAAGGAAAAACAGAATATAGATACCTAAGTACTGCCCAGGGACAGAAATATCCAATTGTGTGACACTAGATGGGGAATAACTGACTCAACAGCGGTCCTGCAGGACGCCTGAGAGTTGGAGCTGGGCCGTGCTGGAGGCAGTTTGGCCTGGTTTGGTTGAATAGGGTGTAAAAACCCACGGCTGGTTCCCAGCCGGCCAGAAGGAAGGCAGCGCGCAGCGCGTCCTGCTCGCCCGTCCCGGGATGCTGCATGGGCAGCTCTGCCTGCCCGGCCCTGCTGCGCGGGCTCYGGCCCTGCGTGTGGGGCAGAGCCCCTGGGCGGCTGCAGAGCAGCGCCACTCTGACCCCAGCGTGTCCTCGCGGGGCTGTGGGGTGGCACATCAGGYGAGCAGAAAGCCCTCGGAACAAGGAGCGCTCTGGGATGCATGAGRGAGGTGGATTATTCCATACGCCTCTGCTCTGCCCAGCGCTGGAAACAGCCCTGCACCTAGTTTTGGGTACGGCGCAGTAAGAAACATATGGACCAGCTGGAGAGAGCCCAGGAGAAGGCAGCGAGAARGATCAAAGATTTGGAAAACATGACCTGCTGAAGGAGGATGAAAGCGCTGGGGCTGTTTAGTCTGCGGGAGAGAAGGCCAGCAGCGGACGTGATAACAGCGCTCAGCTATGTGGACGGTTCCTGCAGCGAGGAGGGGAGTAAGCGGGGCCGTRCGTCTGCTGGGTTAGCATGGGAAGAGCTGGACTTCACTTGAAGGCRGAGAGCCTTAGGTTAAACATTCCCRAGAGCTCTCAGGTGGTGAGGGCAGTTTGGTGTGGCAGGCATTAGCGCCCTGGAAGGCTGTGGAAACGTCACGACTGGCGTTTTCTTACAAAGCGGAGAAACTTCTAGGAAAATTCCGGGCTTTGCCTTGGGAAGGAGGTGCCATACTTGCMTCTAAAGGCAGTCTCTGAGGAAAGAACCAAGGACGTGTCTTTTGTGATTCTGCAAACTTAGGTAGACTCTCATATCACAGCAAATAACTGGAAGGACAGTGGCAGTTCATTTTTGCAACACATCGGTGGTAACGTAGACAGCTGATTTAGGCACAGAAGCACGACGATGAGATTCTCCTCCTGCTCTCTGTTCTAGTTTTATAAAAGTCTGTGAGCAAGCTAATTTTACTGGAATGTTTCAAAAGGCTGTTCCTGTAAATATATTACTCGTGTGCAGAAATAGAGGAAGTGAAGTCGATTGGCTSTGCTTGTTGAAATATTGTGCAAACAGAATTAGTACCTGCTAATACATAGCATGGCTGTAGTAAAGCCAGCAGTACTCRGTGAGGCACGAGAGTTTTATCCTGGAACATCATGTCGTTTCTCTCGCCTGGATTTTCATGCCCTCGTGTCCCTATCTGATTGCCAGTTGGAGAGCAGGGTGGGAAGAACAGGGCTTTAATTACCTCATGCCTGTACATAAGTTGATCTTCTCCGTAGTTTAATTCCATTAAGTGTCTGAAACGGGATTTGAGGACTAAACCTCCAAGTCATCCCTTGCCTCCTAAGCCAATGCGGAGCTGGGCAGCCRTGGATGCTCCAGAGCACACCAGGAGTGCTGAGGGGAGCCTGCTGGTGTCGGGCCGGGAGCTTTGGGTCCCCCGAGAGCAGCCAAGCTGCACAGCGTTGTTCTGGGGCRTCCAAACTGCTGATAATCCATCATTCCTGAAAAGAGCAAGCAGGAAGTCTTACTTTTATTAAGTTAATTGTATTAAATTTTGTTAAAATATTATCACCTTTAAGTCTTGTTTTGCGTTTACTGCTTTAAGGTGCTACCCTTAAAGGAGGAAATGCTTGTAGTACTTGAAATAATTTTATACCTGTGTATACTYTTAAAAGCTTAGACTACACTGTATTTTTACAGGTAGATTTCACCAGTAATATAGTCCACAGGCATCTACTTTGTCTACTTTTTATTATGCTATAAGGTAATCAGTGATGCGTTTACAGTTTACTAAAAAAAAATATTTTTGCCTGTGAGTTGTGTCAAGCTACATTGAAATGAAAATATGCATTCAGMAAAAATGCACAAAAAAAAGGTGATTTTAAACATTTCTGTCATATAACTAAATCCTCCTTAAAACAGGAGCTGGAAAATGGAGAAGGGGGGAAAGACACAGGCAGGAGAGGTAAAAAGYTTGTTTTGCATTGAAATTAAGTAATTTGTTAAAGGAAAGATTAGTTGTAGTTACTAAGCCAAGCTTTTTGTTTTGTTTTGGTCACAGTATCTTTCGGAGTTTTAGGAACAGTAGATCCTGGACTCTCTCACATCATTCCTGTTAAGAAGTCATTTGAACTTCTGTTTTCTGACTTTCACAACTTCCAGTTCCTTTCTTGTGTATGAGCTAATGGTTTAACTCAGTCTGTTGARCACGTTGGAACGAGGAGGAGACTCTCCCTGGTCTCGCGGAAGACCGAAAGCTGCTGAGAGTCTATATAAAATAACCTTAAATGTTTAAGAGATGTGTGTATATCTGTGAATAAGAGATGTTAGTTTTTATGGGAAAAGTAATAATCTAGGTCCACTTTGTCCAATGTGAGAGAAAAGCCTTGTATTGCAAGTAAAGAAGAGCGGGATTTGAGGCTTCCCAGCTGTGTTCCAGTCATCCTTTGGGATCTTGCAAGAGTGACTTGTGTCTCATGTTCACTCAGCTATAAACTCGGTAGTGAGACCCAGCYCTACCTAGAGATTTTGGTTAGTAAAGTTAGTAATTTTATCTTTTGACATGGCAGAGCTGCCACATCTCCCCAAAGAAGAGGCCAGCAAAATACCTCTTRCTAGTCTGTGCCCCCATCGCTTCCGTCCTGGGCTGCAGAGATGGCTGTTGGTTCCATGGAGGGGCGCAGGTTCACAGACACAGGTGGATCAAGCTTGATAACACTGATCACTTRTCTAGTCTGGTGTGTTTCTTCTCTGCGAGAGGATCAAACATGGGCTGAAAGTGAAGATACCAGCCAGACAACTTCATTTTCTTCTTTCGGTGTGTGCATGAGAGACTGGTTCTTGGAGGCCAGGGAAAGTATTGAGGACGTGGTGCTAAGATAAACCTTCAGAGATGAGCGCAAGCYGAAGATGGGGCGATTCGTCCCCTTGGAACTCTTCTAGCCGTGTCACTGCACACGTCCTGGCGTGGCTCCCGGTCACAGTTCACGCAAGAGAGGTTATTGCTCGTGGCGTATGCCGTGCTGGTTAACTCTTAGCAATGTGACTTCTGCACTCTGCCACCTGCACCTTGGCCCTTGTGCTCGCCCGGCTCAGCCCCTGTCCCCAGCCGCCTTTGCCGCCGGTTGTCCCCYGTGCCCGGCTGTGCCCTGGGCTAGTTGTGTGGGGTGGCTGGATGTGCAGGGGAGGGCGTGTGAGCAGGGAGCTGCTCAGAAACCTGTGGGCCGCTTTGCAGAACTGTCGGCAGCGGTTTCTCGCGGGTGGCCGCTGCTCAGCAGCCCCCGAGCCTTCCCTCGGARTTGACGTGCGCGCAGCACCTGCTCCAGGCGGAGAAGACGGAGCCTTCCCGAGTCCACGGCCGTGTTCTGCTCGCCGTCTGTCCCCRCGTGCCGTCGAGCTCGCGGGCGCCTCTGTCCACGTGCACGCCRTGCGTTCGGGAGTCGCCTGCAGAAGGTGTGGAAGCGCTCGCGTCGGGAACTYGCCGGGAAAYACAGAGCCCACGGAAGTGAGGAAGRAACAGCGGYAAAAATAGTGYGAAAGTTGTTTTGGATGGCCCCTTCAAATRCTAATGAAGRAAAGATTTGAGGCTGTGACAAAAGCTGATCCTGTGCCTCTTTTTATGTTTTTTAACAGATTGCCAGTAGGAGCTGCAATCAGCAGCGTGTTTATTTATACAGCTACCAGGGGGAGGCCGACACAGTGATACGTGGTCGGAGGCCGGTTCGCCGCTGCTGCAGCCGGTGGGTGGTGGGCAGGGTGGGAGGACGGCGGGAGCGGCAGGCGCCGCCACCGCGGCAGAAAGGACCTTCTGTGAACGCGTAACGAAAACGGTTCCTGCGCAGGCAGGCCAGAAAATGGAAGTAGCAGCTCGCAAGGCCTCTCCACGAGATTAAAGCAGGCAGGAAATGAAAGCTAACTTCAGTGTTTTCCTGGCRCGCTGACCGTCCTTCCCGGCCTCGGCTGGTGCTTGCGATGTCCTTAGGAAAGCGGTTCCCCTACCTGCTCCTGGGAATGTGCACGCCGGCTCTCCGGAGGTGCTTGGCCAGAACTTAGAGCCAAAACCTGCTGTCAGTGGGAGTTGCCTGAGAGTTGGCACTCGGTCCAGCCATATTTTAGTCATGTCGTTACTGTCATTATTTCCAGAAAGCTGCATTTAAAAGCCCGGACACGTGTAAAGGAGGGCAGGACAGCCTGCTTTCCTGTCTCTATCTTTGTGCCTGTCAATCTGTTACAACAGGTCTGTTGCTTTGCAGTGCGTTGTGCTCAGCCACTGCTCTTCCTCAGCGTACCCGGCAACTTTTGGAATCTATAAATAAAGGTGTTTGGGGGAGAAAAATAGACACACCTCCTAATTCGTTGAATTACTTGGCCACTTCTCGCTTATTTTGGCAGGACAGATTGGGAGAAATGAAATACAAATATATTTTGCTAGAATATAGAGACTGTCCCAAATGGAAAGAGCTGGTGTGTATGTGTGGCTAAGGCAGATTTGCTTAGATTTACGCTAGTGATACTATGAGCTGCCCTGAAAGCAAACGAAACAAGTCCTCTCATCCGTCTCGTATGCAGACCTTTTGCTTGGGTTTGGTTTTTAGAAATCAGAAGAACCCACTGAAGCAGGATCTTCTGTCTAAAAATAGGGCATTTTACTTTCCCTATTACCCCTTGCAGGCTGGGTATAATTTTGTCTCGGCCAACAAGGGAGAAGGAAGTGATTTGAGCCTTGCTTGGTGTTGCTCGTCCTCTTTTGGGCTGGTGAGAGGTGGTTTTTRTCGTTTGCAGCCAGGTCCCGCGGTGCAACGCGGGGTTGTCCTTGCATGGAGGAGCAGCACCGCCAGCCGTGCCTGCCACCCGGGCAGGGGCTGTGCCGTGTGTCCAGGGGCCTGGGGAGGTGTGAGCACCGCGCGTGGGGCTTGGGAACCTCCCCKGCTTGCGGGAGCGCGCGGGGCCGTCGGCCGGGCTGGCCGCTGTGCTGCTCGCGGCAGCTTCCTTCCCCTCGCGGCTCCCTCCCGCCCCGCRGCCTGGGCACCTCGAGGGAGGTGTCCTGGGGCACTTGGTTATGTGTGTATATATAGACACACATATATAGAGTGTGTGYGTGTTTGGGGGCGGGGGCTGTTGGGACCCGCTCCCCTGCCCGTCGCGCGTGGGGCTCGCGAGCGCCCGGGCCTGCGCGCTGGAGCTTGGCACRGCCTCTCCATCCGAGCAGGGGAGGCCCGTGACCCGCGGGGCTGCTCTAGTAAAGACGCGTCCCATCTGCTGCTTCTTATCACCCTTTTTATCTGAGCTGCTGACTCATGCGGTGTGGTCTGCCCAGCTCTCCCTCGCAGGCACATCACCCTGCCGGTTACCTTTGCTGTGATTCATGTGTGCTTTTTCACTGGGCAAGTGCAAGCTGGAGACAGCCCTGTCTTGCCCCTCTCCCCTATATCCTGCCTCTGCTTTGTCCYCAAGTCTTCTCCCTCTCTTATCCCTGCCATTCTTYCCCCAAGAKTCAGCCTCCTGTGATGAAATTTTARGATGTGTGATTTTTGTCTTTCCTGRTACTTCTGYRCCTGAGGGTAGGGACATCTCCAGGACCACCATAAAATAATTCCTCTTAGTTGCCTTCACAGATGTGTTAGGCAGATATATATGCATTTCAAAGAAAAAAGAGGGGTTGTTAATGTCTAATGCTAAATTTTCCCTTGAACAACATCTGCATCTTTGATATATTAATGTCTTGTATGTACACAATATATATTCAGTATGTAGCCAAAGCCTCCTGACTGCAAATCTGCCTGCATCGTGGGCTGATGAGACCGCAGTTTCAGACATCCTGTGTTTCCCTTGCTTGCCCTTGGCCCGTGGTTCCAGAATAGGTTTCCAGAGCGGGTTTCCAGAGCAAGGCACGCCTCTGGTGTAGGGAATTCGTAAGCTGGTACGCTGAGGTCCATATCCRCGCCTGAAGTGCTGCTGCGTGACCGCAGGCTAAGTGAGGATTGAGCTGTGCTACTGAAGGCTTCATGTTGCCTTGCTTTAGGTGAGGGGAGTCTTGCCAGTGACTTCCTTGTGGACAGGTTCCATTTCTTTAGTGCACTCGAGTGCTGAGTGCCCGTGGTCCTTTTTGAGGGGATAGACTCGTGTATTTTCCGCTGAGGATGGATGATGGAAGAGGCTGCGCAGCCGCAGYGAACACTGGCTTCCGTGCATTGCTCTCCTGAGTGTAGCTGAGGTCATGTCTTCAAGACTTGGCCAAGAGAAACCTCTGTCAAAACTGGTAGKCTGATTAAACTCACTTGGGCTTGCATAGGAGTAGTAGAGTGGGGGTTAGCATATTGCTCCTGTGATGCTACATTGGTGTCCCTGAAATCTGCCTAGAAATGAAGGACTTCTGGGGAAAAGGATTAAGACAGGAGGGAGTGGTAATAGCTGATACTTCTAGGGGATTTTGTTTGTTTTTTAGGGAGTTCAGTAAGCGCAGAAATGTCGCTGTTGGAAAAACTGTGGAATGAGGCAGCTGTTTGCACCCGTCTTGGGCAGGTAGATGATGTGCCCTGCTGCTCGTCTGTCCTGTCCATTTAGCACCCGTGAGCTGCTGTTGCCACATGCCACTTGCGCTGCCCTGCCAGGCTWTTTGGGTCCCTGGTGCAAATAAAACAGGGCTGGTGGTGATGCTAAGCAAAATATTCCAGCGCTTCTAAGAAGCGTCATGTTTTCTTGTAGCGTGAAGAGACACGTTGCACAGCCCTGCCCCATAACCATAGAGCTGTCTTGCAGCGTGCCTCGTGATGTCGGTTGGAAGCTGGGGYGCGAATCCTTGTCCCTTGGAAATTTTACCATTGCCTTTGTGAGAACGTGACCGTGAAGCCTGTGATGCTGTTGATGATATTGGTGGCGTTGGGGAAGACGATGCCRGGCTTGGTGGTGTCTCCCTGGGGACGTTGCACGTGGCACGGAGGAGATGCTCTCCCTGGCCGGAGGTCCTTGCTCCTCGGAGGTGCACGCGGGCCTTGCTGCCCGCCGGGGAGCCGGCGGCCTGCGGGGACTTCAGCATCTTCTGGTTTCGCTCTCGAGGGCGCGTGGGTGGCAGGTGCCCTCCGGCCGCTCACGGGGCAGCTCCGGAGCCTCCCGGCAGCATCCCAGGCAGGGCCCACGGGCTTAGGTTTACTCCACAGCTCCTTTTACCCATGTGCAAAATAGATGGGTAATGATACCTGCCWTTGTTGTGGAAGTGAGGCTTAATTAATTAATTAATTGATGTCTGCTAAATGCCCTGAGATCCAGGAGTCACTGTATATGCCCCGGAGCGGCAGCAGCGCTCTGCGGTTGGCATCCTCCCCTCTCCCATGGCTGGGTTTGCCAAAAGCAGTGACTCCGGCCCTCCCTTCCCTTTCTCCTCCCCCTTTTTCTTTTTTTTTTTTTCCCTTTCTTTTTTTCTTTTCCTCCCAAACAGGTGTCTAGCGGTGCTGCGCTGTGCATTAATTCTCCAGCTTATTCCCCTTGACTTCTACCTAAATAAATAAATAAATAAATGACTAACATGCTTAATGCAGTCAGCACAGAGGGCACTTGCCAAAGGAATTTCACAAAGCAGCAGAGCTCAGTTGCCAAATGTCATGTCTTTTATACAAAGCATTCTTCAGGAAGCAAAGCTGCACAGAAGGAAGAAAGAAAGAAACGGAGGGGAAGAAAATGTTATAAAAAAACCTCACTGCAGCGAGATGCATTTTCCTTCCCCACAGGGAGAATGTCTGGGCCATGTCACGGTAGGATCAAGAGAGTCTATTTTTATTTCATCTTAAAGGCCCCTTCTCTCTTTTTTTATTTTTTTTTCCCTATTTATTTATTTATTTATTTATTTATCCTCTACCACTTCCCCTCCCAAAGGGCAGCCCTTTTACCGTGCCGTCTTGGAGAGCTTGGGCTGGAGGAGCGTTCTCAAGCACCGTCGTGGGCCCGTCCTCGGATGAGCGGAAATGTTTGCCGGCGGGTTCCGAGCGCGGCGCGGGCTGCACAAACAGCCTCGGTGCCAGGAGTTTGAGGAGTCTCCTCTGCCTAACGAGCGAGGAAAACAAGCAGGGCTGTGCTGTGGGGGAGGCAGCGGGAGTTTGGGGTGGGAAGCAAGACTTGGTGCTGCGGATGTGCACGTGGGAGTCCCCCCAGGAGCAGTTCTGAGGACGCTCCCTATTGCCCTGCATAGCCTGCGTTTAGGGGCGCGCTTTGCCCTTGCCCCAAGCCCTGGCTGGGGTTGCTCCTTGGCTCTTCCCTGGCAAATCCAGGGAGTCCGTTGTGCTGGGAGACCCAGTGCAAGGGGGCAAGGCAGAGGCACCCATTTCGCCTGGCTGCGAGCCGGCCTTGGATCAGCCTGAAGGAGAGCTCGCTGGTTTGGTCCCAGAAATGGAGAATTCGAGCCACGCTGGAGTTTRCAAAGCAGCACTGAAATAGTTCTTCTGAACGTGAGCCCTCTGCAGTGCGTCAGGTCACAGGACCGTTTACTCCAGCAGCAGAGCAAGGTCCTTCTGGCTGCTGCACAGCCTGCCGAGCCGCAGCTACCATCTTGGCTGAAGTTTCAATAGAGTGCACTTTGGGTTTGTATCCATCACAGTTCGTTTGAACACGGGTGACTGCGTGGCACCGTGGAATAGCGAGCACTGATTTTATATATACATATATTTTTTTTCTTTTTGGCATTGCCAGGAGCAAGTCGCAACCAATAATCTAATRGTAGTAAGAGGTTCTACTTTCAGATTCTTACTGTATGCATTGGAATAACCACCTAATCACTCACTGGCAGTGGGTATTTGTGAGTTTAGTCATGYTAAGCGATTTAAAAATTCACACTAAAAGGCTTCTCTCCTCCCTCCGCTTCCCTGTTGCGGGATGCCCGTTTCTCGTTGTTTATAGCCCGGAGTGAGTCAGGCTGCGGCTCATCCCGTGATGACTCTCCTTACCGTTCATTCTTAAAGCGTTTTCGGCTCCTGGTTGTAGGCAGTTGATAGGTTGCCTTATTTGGATTTTCCTTGGTGAAAAGTTCACACCTCGGGATRTGATCTCAGTGAACAATTCCTCACCGCACATTCGCTGTGTGAAAATTGCTGGCATTTCTTCTGTGTGAAAAACAGGGTCTCTTTAATCACATTTTTTTTTCCCCCTTTGTAATTGTTTGGCTCTGAAGTTCTGCTCCCTCACTTGCTTTGCGAGCACGGGATTTCAGTGCTGCTGGTAGGAATCCTGACCCACGTGTCTCGTGTTGTGTGTGGTGCTAATGAGCAAGGAAGGAAAACCAATTAACGGCTGGTGCTCAGGCATCTGTGCATACGGTGCCTTTTTAGAGTGCAAGCGTTTGAATGTGGTTCCCAGTTCGGTGGGGAAAGAAAGCATTCTGGGCAACTGTGTGGACATCTGTACAAGGGTTCGTGCAATGATTGCATTCCTCAGCAGTTCGTTTAGGCAGGAGTTGTTATTTGGTACRGTGTGTGTTATGTGAGCATCAGTTTAGATTAATTTCTGAATCAGTGAGTTGCATAGTCCTTTGAATATATGAAAGTGAAAATGGTGTGTGCTCCAAGAAAGGAAAACGTGGTGGGGAACCCTTCCATTTTCACTTAAGCACAGATGGTGTGGCGATGAGCCCGGCAAGAACGTGAACCGGTAAGATCTACGCTAACATCAGTTTGCCGTGGCCCCTCTCCTCCCTGCRTTTGCCCTTGCTAACTTCCAGGGTTTTTTTTCCATGTTTCACTGTGGGTTTGTTTCTCTTCTCAGTGTTTTGCTTACATTGTCAATATTGCAGTGTTTGTTCAGCTCAGACCAGGAAAGGTCTTCAATTTTGCAGCTGACATTTATTTACAGGGTCACCTTTTAGTCTTTGTCTTAGATGGCAGTTGCTCGTGGACAGGACAATGTATCGTGAGTGATATAACCTATGAGCTGAGGGAGCCCCAAAGCCGTTTCGTTCCTTAAGCCTCACGGTAAAAGGCTGTTGGGAGCATGTGTTGGGTGCTAAGTTGTCATCACTTTTTTCTGGAGCTCACACAGGTTATTTGAGATGTAAGAAACCTTTAGAGCTGCAGGTGGATGAGGATTTTCTAGTAGTGTGTAGTACTACTCTTACCGAGCCTGTAACATAGCTTGTTTGGATGGCTTGGGGTCTCTGAGAAGCCTTTGCAGTTACTTTTCCCCATTGCAAGCATCTGCTTTGCATTTTCTCAGTATGTTTTCCTTTACTATTAGGAGCAGAGGGTTCAGTGTCTTTGAATGTTTTGACACTCGCTGCTTTAGTTCTTGAGTCACGTCTTATGTAAGTGTCTTGAGTAGGTTTCAGGTTGCTATTTAGAGGTGGTGATGTGCTTCTTGTGTAGATATCACAGGGACAATGAACACTGATTGCCTAGCTTTCTTTCTCCTAATTACATTTTTTTTCATAGGTTTTTGGTATTTTTTGTTTGGTTGTCAGAGCAGTCATGCAAGGCAAAAGGTGAGAAAATAGATTTTGAAAAATGTATGTCCTCGAATGCAAATTTAGGCACAGAAATAGTTATATTCTGACTTTAAGTTGTGCTGCTTATCCRAGTAATTAAAAGAGAATAAAGGAGTAGTAGATGTTCCTGGTGACTAGCACCTTGGAATATGTAGCCTCTGGGCTGTTTGTACAAGGATAATCAAATATGAGTRTAGGAATATAAAAGTTCAGGTTTGAACATGATATAACATCAGAAAAAGGAAGTGGAAGGAGGAAGAGTTCGGAGGTAAGGCCATGGCTTGTGGGGAAGCCTAAGATATTCAARAAAGCCTAAAAATGTTTAAAAATGCTTCTTAAAAAATTCGCCTTCCTACACGGTTCTCTCTGACCTTTTCTTGTAATGTTTAGGCTTCCCATTCTTAAGCTTTTCTTTAAAATTCTGTCGACTAAAAACTTGGGCCGGGTGGGGGGAGGAGAGCAAGAGAAAGTGTAGCTTGGATTCACGTCTGATCGAGAACGTGGTGGGTGGAGAAAAATGTCAAATTTGTGAACAACGCCACGGAGARAGCTCGGGCCCAGGAACCGCATCAGGCCATCACCCTGCCAAGTTCTGTGACTKACTTGTGCAAGATGATCGAAAGGGGTTTCTTGTCTGTCTGCAGGAAAATTGGCTCCAGACCTACTTGAAATCTCGTGGGACTTGCTGAAAAATGATAGGAATGGGTAGCAAAGTCCAGGGTGAMCCTCGTAATTGACAGATAGGCGATTGGTTTTGACTGTCTCCATCCTGTTAAATTTATTTCTCTTAAAGCATTTGCTGTTAGACTTATAGCATGTACTTAGAATTTCTATAATGCTTCTTGTAATMATTTCCAAGAAAAAAAGATATTAATGTCTTCAGGAATAGTTTTTAATTGTTAAGGTTTCTTTTGTTTAATGGTGATATTATAAATACAGCAGAGGGGAAAATCACTTCTCATCGAGAACACTTTGCTTTGTTCAGCAGGTTTCTAGTCAGATAGGCATGAAGATTTGGGACTTTTGACTTTGCTGTTTTCTGCTTGTTATGTACCTGTAGGATATTTATGAGTAAAATACTGTGTATGGTTCTAGGAGAAGTTTTGTGTAGAGCCTTTATGACACTGTAATGTACAAACCTGTATGGTCTCTGGCTGTTTACCSTGATGAGGGGCATCAATCTGGGGTGCTAGAAGAGCTGTTAGTCTTTTTAATAGTCGTAGTAATGATCCTATGGATATGCTGAATAGGCTTTTCAAGGGGAAGACTTAGTGCCTGCTTTAGCAAGTTCTGCAAACAGTATCTGAGTTAATAATTTTGCTCTCTGCTTGTAATTGCATGTTATTACTTGCTGGTAATGCCTTTAGCACTTCTCCTGTCATTATCAACTCTCCCAACTTAATTTAAAGAATAATGTGWATCCTGACTGGTCATAACAAGGCTGAAATTCCATCTTGGGCCTCTGGTGTCATCACAGAACCAGGATGGAATTACAACTTTAATTTATGTGCTATGGGGGATGCATTATTTATTGCTGTGCATTAGAAAATGATTAATCTCTGCTTGTGTTGCAAGGCTGCCCTCCTGCTGAAAGTCCCCAGGAAGTGCTGKAACGCCGCAGAACCTCGTGCGCAGAGCACGGCTCTGCGGAACGGCCACGAAGGCCCTTGCGTTATTCAAACGCTGCCGGAGGTGCTGAAAAGTTGTGAAGCCACTGTGGGGTTTTCCTGACTAGCAGAATCCGTACAAAGCTTTAATATGKTGGACGTGAGCATTTCCTTCCTGTTAGTCCTTCTCGAGCATTTCGRGTGGGCAGGCTGAGGATCGGTGCGTCTCGAGGACCCTGATTCAGCAGAACACTTTAAATATATAGGCCAGCTCCCCTGAACGTGACGGAAATTGAGCGTGTGCTCATCTGGCTTGCAGAATCGTGTCTTTAATTTCTTTGATTGTTCATTAGACCCATTTCTTGGTTTTCCCTCTGCTTCCCTGGAATAGTGTGTGTTTATGGTACAGGAAAGCTGYAATGGAAGAGTATGAACTGAAGGGAAATTGCTGTAAAATCAAGTGTTTTTTCCACTTTCCTTCTAGTGATTTTTTGCGTGTGCGTGTGTAAATACATATGCATACCTACGTACCCATACACACTTGTGCTTCGACATTCCAATTTTAGTAGTTTTTCCTCTGCTCCCAGAGCCGGTGGTCGGTCCCTCGTGTGTGATCGGGGGCTGTGTGTGTAGCTGAAACGTCAGCAACTGCAGCTGTGCCGGCCTTGGGTCGGCGTGTGCCGTGGGAGCCAGCRCTCGGCGTGGTTTAGCCCATCCGCTGGAACGGAGAATTTGGCCTTTTTTGTTTTACAACCTGCTGACACGGGTTTGTACAGCGACCTAGTACCAGCCTCCCTGCCAAGCACCTGTTACTAAGTAACGTAGCTAATCCCTCCTTCCCCGTAAAACCAGCGCGCCGTCTTCAGCGGGGGATTGCAGCTCCGCGTTTGCCATGGCCGTGTCCTCGCTGGGAAAACAACGGCGGCCCAAGCGGTGCAGGGGTAGTAGGGGAGCTCTGGTTAATAAGCTCTGCAGACGTCTTCCAAGCAGTCTGCGTTAATGGCTCGGAAGAAAAGCGCTGAATGTTGGTGGTAGATCAAGCAGATAAAAATAACGTRGGAGTAATGTAAATCGAATGCTTTATAATAGTATAAAAGTATTATAAAAAACTAAATATTCCCACTTTCAAAGGTGACATTTTTCTCTGCATACTTTAATGACATGTATAAACCACTCAGGTTTCAGCCTTGTGAGTTATATTTTCACCACAAGCTCTGCACAGTAATACAGTAAAGCTATCAAATGACAGTTGGATATAGCATAACTCTAAATGACTTTTTTTTKGTATTGTTACTGTCAGCTTTTTAAGAAAAGGAGGGGAAGCCTCAGTGTCTATTGGCTAATTGGTCTTACTGTAGAAGTGTTATCCTGGGTCTGATTTGGATGGCCACATTGTAAATCACAGATGTGGGATCTAACGTACAGTGACAGTGTTCATAATGCTTTAGGTGTAAAAATCTCTAAGCTGGTGTGTAGAAAGACATGTAAAATGAGAACCAAGAGCTCTCCCCTCCCTCTCACCTCCTGCAAAGTTGGAGTGATTGTCACGTTTGCAGGGAGCACTGTGCGCATCAGAGCTAGAGACCTCCACTCCTCTTCAGTTTGATGGCTGTGGTTTCTGTGCAGAGTTTTAAGCTGATGGAGCTGCATAAACAGATCCATGGCGCCGTGCAGATCCGTGCAGGAGCAGTCACAGTCCCCGGCTGCGTCCTGAGGACGTGCAGGAGATCAGTGCTCTGCTCGTGCTGCTCRAATTGGAGTTAGGTTGGGTCTCCTCCAGGCAGAAAGGCTTGCTCAGATGACACTCCTCCCTCTGAAGGAGTCTGGTGTAAGACTTATGCAGATTTAGGCTTATGTTTTAAGCCATAAGGCTTATGCCTTAAAGCCCGAGTTGGATCCTAAATGGGGCATGGTATTTGTGKTAGCTTTCTGAATGAGTTGCAGCTGTGGGTGAAGAGAGATAATATATCACATCAACGGGGAGGAAACCAGCTGTTTAGCATTGGGGGAATGTTTCATAACTGTGTTATGATAGGTATGTGAGGCTGTAAAGTCTTCCTCAGCGCTGTGTAGTATTAATCTTGTACATGCAGCTGAATTTCCTCCTTTCCTGCCTGCCTGTTTGCTCTGTGTGTTGGTGCCACTTCTGTGTAGGAGGGGCTTTGCTGCAAGTGTCATTTCAGGGCGGTAGGAGTGAGGAGGAACGTGGAAGTTTAAGCGGAGATTACTCAAATTCCTTAATCTCGCGGTCTCTCCTGCTGGTTGTAGGGTTAATTATGTCGAACCATTGCCCTGTAAAAGAGCTGGATCCTGCTCCTGGCAGGCCAGGGGTGAGATACCACGTACATGTTTCTGYCTACATGTGAGGAAGCAACTCTCAGCGTGACTCTCTGCAAGGAAAATATCATTAAAAGCAAACCAGAGGAAGTGAAAGCAAAAGGATGACAGTAGACTTTGATAGAGGATTAGAGTCCAGTGATTTCTGGACAGAGATGCCTTTCYCTGGGAAACATCTCTTCAGTATCGTTGTCATGCTCGTAGAGGGACATGCCAGTCTCTCCTCTCTTTCATTACGTGCTTCCCTCTCACACAGCTCAACCTGAGACAGGCACCAGGGACACCCACCGCGGCGTCAGGGCTGGTCCCTGCTGTGTCCTGTGCAGCACGAGCAGTTCKTGGTGTCTCGGTCTTGCTCCAAATCACTTTCAGTTTGATAATCTTGCTGTACTGTGCCGACACTTAGGGCTGGGTTGTGCTTACCTCGGTATGAGCTTGTAAAGTTGTTATTACAGGTTTATTTTCATGTGATGAATGACTGATTGTATAATTTGTATTTTCAAAACATGTAAGCAGATCAGCCTAATCAGGTGTTRTAGTAAGTATTTCCAGGAGATAGAGAAGTCTTAGGGCAGGGACTGGAGTTACAAACTTCCTTTAATGAGCTGTATATTACTCGATCATGTTCTTTTTTTTATACGTGAGCTTCTGCATGCCAAGTTCTAGTAATAACTGGCAGCTCTTTCACGGTCCTGGAGAAATGATGCTACAGACACTGSAAACAATTAAAATGAGCAGACCCATCAGATGGTGTTTCAGTGCAGTGTGACTAAGAGGCTATTTCTATAAACGGTGGAAGGGCCACTCGTCCTCCTTGTCCCAGAAACAGGGAGAGGATGGGAGCTCCTCCCGCAGCCCTCGATTACAGTTCGGGCTCTGCAGATGTTCAGCCTGGAGATCTGAGCAGCCTTGCTTGCTTCCTGATGTCATCAAAGTGAAGCTGATGGGCTTGGGCCCTGCAAGAGCTTTGCTGCCTTGTTCTGCAGAGTTTCCAGCAGGTGCTTCTGATGCAGGAAAGCCCCAAACTTCTTGCACTTCCAGGAAGTTAAAGGAAGTTTTTAAGATATAGGGAAAACACTTCTGAAAAAAAAATTYGAATGCAAGGATTGTTTTAAACATTTCACGTTCTTTTTGTAATGCAGATTACAAAACAAAACCCTAAAAACATTTGTAGCGATTCTGTTGTGTGGGAGAGCAGGCGAAATGGTTCACTCTTCAATGGTGTTTTATTGAAGAACAGTTTGTTTTTAATGATAATGAGACAATCCCAGCAATAGCYGTAAATGGGCCTAGGAAAGTGTGACATTCACTGATGGATGAARTCTTCTAACAGTGCCTGGATGTCCTTCTCAAAATGCTACTCTGCAGATTATTGGGCTYGATAATACTTGCTTGTAATCAGTGGAAGGATAATTCTTACTACTGAAGAGCTGCTGGGGAGAAATTGKATGGCCTATAATACGCATTAGCATATACTTAAAGGAGTATAGTAGTCCTTGCTGTCTTCTAAAATCTCTTAGTCTGGGTTTAAAGCCTTAAGTTGTTTAGTTTGTATTACATTTAAACAGATATCTCTACACTGAGGTATGTGCTCTTTTTTTTTTAAGCAGAAAGTATGAATCCAGGCAATATTTTAGGAGGTTTGTTTATAGCTTTGCAAATATTACTCTGTTTCCTTTACAGTGATTACATAATAATGATTTATTACATATCTGTTCGGTAATACACTGATTACTGGGAGTGTGCTGTTGTCTTTTCTGACCCTTGGAAGGAARGCTGTGCGGTTGCTTGCTTGGCAGCCTGCGGTGGCTCTGCAGACCCCGTTGCAGGGGGGGTTGCTTTTGGTTTTTTGTTGTCGCAGGACACGGTCTGTCCCCTTCCCCAGCTGGGGACACAGAAAAGCAGGGTGCAGCATCGAGGAATGTCGGAAAGGACGGTGCAGTATTAAAGGACAGGGCACTGGTTGGTGCTGGAAAACGAAACTACCTTGAGCAGCAGCTTGAACATGAGAAACGTCCTCTAGCTTGAAAGCAGCGTGGCGCTAGGGCTGAGTAAGTGCTGGAGGGACTGAACTGCCCTGGGCTACAGTGCATGCACGTGAAGACATACAGTACATCCCAATATATCCTCAGTAAATTAGAGGGCTTTTTTTCTCTGTTTACAGGCTTGGTTCGCCAAAATGAGCGAAGTGCACGTACTRCTACGCAGCACTGTGAATTTTCATACGCTTATCTGTGTTCCTGATCTTGTCATTGTGTAGTTTATGTTATGAATCACGTTAAGGAAAAAGAACTTTGTTTCCATCCTCCTTGGGAAAAACCCTTTCTCTGCCTCAGTCTCCCCGAAACCCCCGGACACCTACTTGTCCTCTGTCATCTGTAGCAGATTTGAATCTGTTATCACTACCTAGATCTACAGATACATTTTTCCTGTCTTACACAGGAACAAAATGTTGTCCCACTTTCTGCAGGTTGCCGTTTAGCAGTATCACAAAGAGCAAGCCAAAATAGTAAACGGAATGCGATAAAGAAATGGAACAGTGGAAAGATTACAATTTAATTCCCCATGAGCTCTACCTGGTATTATTCATACGCAGAATGCAGCTCCCAGTAAGTCAAAGTAAAGCTGTGCATCAAACTAGCGTGAGGAGAATGAGTCTCCCTGGGTAAGACTGGGTTTGGGTCTGATACTATTTAGTCTTTCAGAATGGCACTGCAGTTCTCCTTTATGCCTTTTTAAATATCAGATGCATTTGTCTGCCTTTCCTGATAAGCCAGCATTATTTTATATGGCCCAAGATTGGTATTTTGGGTTGCTTTCTATCTTTCAGTTCCCCTGTAATAACTTTAGAAAGCCCTTCCAGTTTCAGATCATGAAGACCTTTAATTCCCAGAAGATTTATGAAACGGGCAGTTGGATAGAGGACCAAGTCAGAAATCAGTGGCCCTCCTGAAGGCAACCTGTGTTGCCACCTGTCTGAGCCCTCATGGGGGAGCAAGCTGCATGGCAGGGCTAGCATTGGTCATGGTTTGCCTCCTACAGGCACTTGGCCACAAGGCACCAAGCAACCTCAAAATACCCCTCATYAGCTCCACTACTAGTGCAACTCCATTAGGAAAATCTTAACTCTATTTTGACCATACTTTCTGAATAAACTGAATATTTTGAGACTTGCTTCTTTCCTCTGTTCTAAACCAATAGTCCARTCACTGTTGTTCCCCCTGTTCCACAGATGGCAAATGGAGCCAAAGAGAAATGACGTGACATGACCAGGTTTACATAAGGYGGTGTAATGTGGCCCTGGCCCGTGGAGCTAACTTTGGGAATTGGAGCCCAGCCTGCAGGAGCACACGGCTGTTTCCTCTTCTGYGCTAGCAGTCCCTAGTGAGTGCTGTTTAAACAGAGATCACTTGCTCAAAATCCCAAGTCTTCTCAGATGGCTCTAGGAGATGCAAAACGTGGGGATAGGCACAAAGAACTTCTTTCCTGTGAGGATGACAGAGCCCAGGAGCAGACTGCCCAGAGATGTTCTGGARTCTCCTTCCAAACCCRCCTGGATGCCACCCTGTGGCACGTACTCTAGGGGTCCCTGATGAAGCAGGGGCATTGGACTAGATGATCTCCAGAGGTCCCTCCCAACCCTAAAGATTCTGTGATTCTGTCTTGAAAATAAGCCCCCTTAGAAACCATATGCCCGGCAAGTTCATTGCACAGAAAGTTATCTTTGAAGGACACAAACAGGAGTTCAGGGTGCTTTTGAAGAGATGGGGCTTGCAGCATATGAGCAATCATGACAGGGCCTGGCTGACTGCCCCTTTCATTCAAGAAAATGGACATTGCTGGTGAGTGAAATCGTGAATTTTACACAGTTTCTCTACATTTCAACTTCCTGCCCACAGAGTATGCTTGTGCATGGAGGGGCCAGCAGAAGGCACGTGGAGGAAGAGAGAAACTTTGTGTGCAATGAAAGCATTTCACTTGCCCTCAGCGTTGGACCTACGTTGTTTGGCTCTATTCCTTGTCACTGCTTTGCTACCAGGCCTGGGACTGTGACACACAGCTTGAGTAGAGAGGGCAGGAAGCTTTGCTTAGTTTCTCCCTTAGCTTGGGAACACAGGGAGGTTTTGATTGCTGACTGGCTGAAGTTGCAGTGAAACYTCTTTGTGCTAAGCTGTTGTTTTTGCTGAGGAGAAACAGCTCATGTGCGGTAGGTGCCTTTTGTCTTCCATCCTTCGTTTCAAGATGCTTCTTGCTGTTGTCATTATTATTTTATTGCTATTGTAGTGTTATATTAGAATATAATAATGATAATTCATATAGTAACATAAAAATGAATAACAGCAGAGTACTTTGTTACTTCTTGATGGCCTTGGTTATGTCCTCGTTAGAAAATCGTGTGTACCAGCTGGAGAGGATCTGTATGGCGAAACAGTTGGTGCTGGGGTCCATACGAGACATTTCAGGTTTCTTTTTGCTTTAGAGTAGTTAGGTCCCTCTAGCCACGTGCCCGTTTGCAGTAGAAGGGACCCACCGAGTTCACGTGCTCCAGGCCGCCCCGCAATGCAACCAAAAGCACAGAAAGTGGGATTTAGTGGGAGCTTTGCACCCCGAATCTGAACTCAAACGTTGATGTAGATATGCCTTACAGAAACCTTGTGAGGGAACGAGGTGGAAAGGATATTTCAGCAATCTTGATCTGCTAGCTGTATCAGTTAGCAAAAAGCAGATTTCATAATTTTTCTTTCTTCCCTTTTCTTTGTAGTTACTACTGAAAGGGGAAGGTTGGTGTGTGTAGGCCTCAGAGAAGGAAGGCTGTTTTGAGAAGTTAGAGCAAAGGAATCTTTGACTGAAAGAGACAGTATCTCCTTTTGTGAGCTTCCGCAATGCCAAGCGTGCTGTAAGATGCTGAACAAATCATGGCCCATCTCTAGCAGAGCCCTCAAATTTTTGTGCTTGACTTGTCTACAAGTGCATATCCCATGGGAGACAATGCTGATGTCCTTAAATCGAAACACTCTGCCAAACTGAGGTGATTAGTAATGCTAGGGTACTGGTTAGGCATCCTCTATCCAAGGATGTGTARGCTCTTTCTGGTGTGTGTCTTGAGGAAAGGAAGGAACATATGGTATGGTGAGATGTAATGTCTTATTATTGCTAGGATGTCTCTGAAAAATACATGATGTTACCTTAGAGAGTAGATGTGAGAGCCAGTCTGACAGATGTGACAGTCCTAATTTCTGAATCTGACAGTCGGCAGCCCAAAGAGACTACTACCAAGCCCATTATTTGTTGAAGTGCTTGTGTCATGATTTGTGCTGAGGAAAGGGAAGTAGAAATGTAGATGACAGAGGGAGTAGCATAATGCCAAAAAAAAGTAGGCTAGACAAATAGGTTTGCATAAAAGTTTCATCTGTCTCTGTATYTTGTCTCCCCTTGATTAAAAGAGGAGATTTGGCTGTAGCAGCCAACCAGCTCACCTAATCTAGTGCATGAAAGGAGCTGGCCAAGCTGTTGATGTAGTCTAGCTGATCTCAAAATGCAAAACTGCCATTTGGTAACTTCCGTGGTGCCAAGCTGCTTGGAGCTCAGTCACATCTCTAGKCTTTTTCGTTTTTTCTTGAAGAAACAAAACAACTTGTGCTCAGACTTCCAAAGTTTCCTGCAAAAAAGGTCACCGCAGGTTTCTGCTGAAACTTCCTGTTCTCCGTGGTGTTGGAGACAGTTCAGCACGTAAGGAATACAGACTGCCTGATCTCTGGATCTACCAGCAAACAAATACATCTCAAAGTCCAACCCTCATATAGCTAGGAGGCAGGTGAGGTGGAGTTCAAGGTAAAAACCTCAGCTTTAAATATTAGGCTGAGCCCTTCTGCAAACCTGAAAGTAGAGGGAAAAGGTACCAGACTCATCTGTCACAAAGGCCACGAAATCTGTTTTTGCCTTGCATTTGAAGAGTTCAGAACATATCCAGGCATTGCAAATCACGTCATACTCCATTTTTTTGGCATCTCTTTTTAACCTATACATGCCTCTTAGCAGAGATAGGCACTAATCTGTTGCTTTGGGCAAAATCCTGAGGTTTTACAAAAGGATGTTAGTTCCTAGCCCAGCAAGTCCCACAAGAGAGTAAGTGGACGGTTAAGYTGTTGATACCCGGCACTTCTGGCCCTCTGAAGAGGGGACCGGGGAGGACTGCACCTTGCACGTGACTCTGTGGCCGGCTCCTGGGTTTGTGGTGTGATGAGTCTCGCTCAGGTGCTCGTGCTGGGCTCACGTGCTGCGGTAATGAGGCGCTTGGGAGGGTCCCTGGGCGAGCTGGAGGCCGCGGTGATTGTGCTTTGGAATAGACCCAACACCCTCCTGGATTAATGGGAGTGTGCCCCTGCCTCACYTCTCATTAACAGCCTGGCTGCATTAAGGCAGAGGCACAGTAAATGGGGGTCTGTAGCCCCAGCYGCAAAAAATAGGAGATAGAGTCAAGCTGTCAGCTTTAAAGGGTCGRATTTGCAGTGCTTTACGTGCCCGAGACAAGAAAGAGAAGATACCGAGTGGGGACCTGTGTGCCTCAGTCTGCAGGCAGGCTGGAAAGAGGCAAGAGGGGGGCAGCAGGCCCTTGGCTGTGAGATCTGGGAAGAGTAAACCCTACTGCGGACACAGGGTGTGCAGGGAGCCTGCTGCTGTCATCTCACCGCCCTTGGTAGCTAGTCCCAGAATTAGACTGTCCTTAACAGTCTGTGTTGCTCTGCTCTGGCCTTGCCTCCATCCTGCCCCACGCGATAGCGATACCCACCCACCGTCACCTCCGCTCCGGCTGGCGGCTCTGTCCCTCAAACTGTGCTGCCCCAAAGCCGAGTCTGGCCGGGAGAAGAACCTTCCCSCTGTGTCCAAGAAAAGCACAGGATTCATCTTCCTCTGTGCCTTGTCCCGAGGCTTCAGTTCTTTCCTTGGTTATTCATTTCCACTGCTGTGGTTTTGCACTGGTTTTGATCACAGTCTAGTCAACGCTAGGGTAATTAATGTGCAGATTGCCCAGCGTGGTGAGTGAGCCCAGTCGGGTTCGTAGTGTTAAAGGGAAGTGCCCTGTTTAGTGCTGATGGGCCCTGGCTTGGTGTTCCCCAGCTCCTGGGGCGCTGGYGGTGCTTCCCGTGGGAGGTGGCCGACGTCTCCGTTCTCGGGGAGGCCTGGCCTGCACCAGCGCCGCAGAGCTGCAGAAYCAGCGCGGCGTGTGGGAGGGACGTGAATACCCACGGTGATGCTTCCCGTGGCCCTGCCTGGGGGCGAGGGGAGCGCCGCGCTGCCCCGCTTCTTGCACGGGGACAGAGGAGCGAGCTCCCAAAATACGCGCTGGTTTGTGTGAAGCTGCGTCCCTTCCTCCAGAAGGGGGAGAGCGGAGAGGTTAAGTGCAGGGAGGAATGTGCCCGACAGCGCAGGGCCGCTTCCTGGCTGACTCCAGCGCAGACATTGTGTAGGAAGGGCTTTAGATTTGGGGTTTTGAGTCCCTTCGTGTGCCTTTTTGCACATGAAGCCGCGTGCCCGGCTGCCAGGTGAGCCTGTGCTGTGCAGCGGAGTAGTTGTGTGTTACAGTCCTGCAGTTGTTTTCGGTGTCATTCCGTGCATGTGAGCGGGTGGGCTGACGGCGCCGCGGTGCGAGCAGGGCGCGAGCGCGCGGCACCCGGCAGCACGGCTGCTGCCGCCTCGGCTCGGAACGTGTCCCGCTGTGTCACGATGTGGCAGAGAAAGGTGACCACCCYAAAGCGTGTTCTGTTACAGGTAGTTTTTATTTTTATATCCTCTGCTCTCTTAATTGCCACCCATTTTTAGAAAAGCAAGCAGCGTTTTCCGTCAGAGGCCGGTCSCTCTTCACCCGGCATCCCCGATCCGCTGCTCCCTCTGCTCTGCAGATCGGAGGGGCAGCGGGAGCTCGGCAGCGAGTAACTCCGTGTTCCTCGGGGCAGCAAACGCAGGGCTACGATGGCCCTTTCCCAGCAGCCGTGGCGCTCTGCCGGGGCTGCAGCGAGGCCATTCAGCGCCCTGTGCTCTCGGGAGCCCCGCGGGGAGGGAGCTCCACGGACCGAGGCTGGGGAGCGCTCCCTGCTCCCGGGCACTGTGCAGGAGCTCAGGTGTCCTCGGGAGCCACCRCAGCCCCTCCGGACGTGTCACGTGTCGCTTGGCCATGGGTCACGCAAGGAGTCTGTAGGGTAGCGGCGGATCCTGCCCTCGAACAGCGTTGTTTGTCCCTTTGTCAGAGCACTAAAAATGCGAGTATGTAAGTGATTTTACACTTACATACAAGAGGAAGGATTTTATGCTGATTTCCAATCTTAAAATAGAATTCCCAGCCACCTTATATTTGAATCACCAAAAAAGAGGGAGACAACCGAGTTGATTCAGAGGGCTGAAGCTCCGTAAAATAATCTCTTCAACAGTTCTTCTTAATTTAAGAGCCGTGTGCTAGGCGGCATGAGTCACGGGCAGATCGGCCTCGTTTCGCTTTGAACTTCCCGCCGTCTCTGGGTTTGTGTCACGGCCTTGGAGGGTTTTGCCCTGTTCCTGCTGGTCCGTGGGCCTGGCTGTGGTAGCCTTTGCCCACGGGGAGTGAGAGGGGTTGTCTGGAAGGCGGTGGGATCGCAGCGTGGATGAGAGCGGGGGGCTCGAGTGAGATATTTGGGGATGTGTCCGCACTGTAAGCGGCTTTGGGGGTTGCTGGACACATGCGACCTCTGTATGCGTGTGGGGAGAAGCCCCTGGAGGTTAGGGAGTGTTTTCCCCCCTCTCTCTGTGTTGGCCATAGGTCAGAGTTTGGGGTGATTTTATCTCCGTGTGCGTCTGTGTTGGTGGGAGTAAAACCACAGTGCAAAAACGTCCCTGATTTTACTCTCTGAGATTCTGACCTCTTCAGGAGAAGTTTCATTTTATGAAGGATGTGGAGCCGCAGAAAGTTATGGATAGGCTCCATTCGGTAATTAAAAGCAATGGAAAAAATATTCAGAGCTGTCTGTGTGTCATAGACAAGAAATTAAAAAAAAGGAAAAAAACCCAGTTAGGCTTTAAAGCGCATAAAGTGATTATCCTTGTCAGGTTGTGAAACCCTGTTGGGAAGAGTTGCGGGTGTAGCCGGGGGAGTGGTTCGTCTTGGGGGGTTTTCAGGGGATATGGGCCCTATACAACCGTTTCCAGAGCGTAGCTGAAGTGCCTGCAGCCCGGGGGGCYGTACGGATGCAGTAACGTGTCCTCAGAGGAGGGTGAGCTCCGTGCTGGCCGGGAGCGTTTGCTTCTCGTGGCAAAGGGATTTCCTGGCCTGCTCGGGAGGCTGACGGATCCCGCTGGATCGGGTCCAGGTTTACTGCAGGTATGAGAGAGGGAGCAGCATGGAAGGGGCAGGGCCGGCGGCCGGCTGTAGCACCGAGGTGTTCAATAGAAACTCAGAAGCCTTCGGGCCTTTTTTGGCAGTGGTGGAGAGTGTCAAGATCGGCGGTATTAGCGACGTGTTGGTTTCTCTTACTCATTTGCAGCCATCTCCTCCTCCCTTCCTTCCTCTGCCCTCAGCCCGCCCGGCGTTTGTGCTCGGCAGGCTGTAGAGATTTGCAGGCGCCGCTGCTGTTTCCCCGACACGGGCATTTGAAAAGAAAATACTGCAGTAACCCAGCGAAAAATCAGGGGGTTGGCCACATGCATGCTATTTGTAGTAATAGCAGTGATAGGAATAGCCATGATAATAATAAAACTGATCGCTGCTCTCCCGTGTGACACTTTGATACTTAACATAATGATTTTTTTTCCTGGGTTTTTTTTTTTTTTTTGCATCTCTGAGGTTTCTTCGTTCCTCGCTGTTGCAATTTTAGGGAATCTGGCATACGCTGGATCGTACTTGCAACCACTGTTTTGTGGTGTACTGCTGTACAGACTTTAAAAATAACATGTTTTTGAGTGGTTAAAAAAAAAATTATATCTACACACTCTTTTTTTCTTTTTTAAGTGCAGCCCACAGAAGACTGTTCAGGCTGCTGCTGCGGGGAGTTACCGCACTTGCTTTAGATAATGAAATATGCATTGGAGAAAGGTCAGGGATTTCCCCTGAGCCGATCACTTGAAATGACATTTTCATTCTGAGTGTCTCTTGTTTTGTTTTTGTTTAAGATCCTGGAGCACAAGGAAGGAGTTTTAATATAAAACATCAGAAAGAAACATCACTCTGTAACATCTCATGTGAGAGCAAGAGGAAGCAGGGAGGGGAAAAAAGGAGACTTACAATTACATCTTGAAACAGTCATGATTTGAGGTAAGTGATTGGAGGGTCTTGTCATAAGTTACAGCTAGTTTGTAATTACATTAATCATTATTTACCTTGGAGTGTCATGATATTTCTATCTCAGGCAGTAAAAACAGATGAGGGAGGGAATTTTAATGGCAAAACGAGAAACAGTAGTGAAAATAAGTAATGCACTTATCCTTTTGAAAAAGAGCCCCATGTGGTCCACCCCTGCAAACAAGCACTCATTCCAGCACTTGCCCGCCTTAAACCCTGGTTAAATCAATGAGGCTCTTCCCCYTGGAAGTTAGGCATGTGCCTACGTATTTCTAGGCTGGGGACTCTGCATAGTACAGGAAGTCTGTAGAGGAAAGCTATTGTATAAGGCGTAGTACACAGCCAGAAATATCCRTAGAAAATTGYGTTACTGTTGGTTAGAATGTCACAAGTAATCTGATTTGACTTTACAGCATTCTTAAGTGATATTTTAGTATATAATACTTAGCTTTCATTTTTATATTTAGCTTTCATTTTTATATTTAAACATATAGAATAGCAGACTTTACAGGGCCTGTAAAGAAGATTTAATGCTATGGCCACATTAATTGTGAGGCTTTGAAGAAGTAGAGTTAAAAGTATAAAGAAAATAATGGCACCGTCACAATTACGTGTGCAAATTACACTGGGGTATTTGGATAGCAGCAGAACTAAAAGTTCTGTGACTGAGGCAAAATTATTTTTGTTTTTATTTCATATCTTTAATGGAGACAGTTAATTATGAATTAAGTGAAAAGCTCACCTTTTCCCTAGCCTGTTTTGTTTGTTTATTTTAATTTCTCATTAGGAAAGAACAGCTTTCAAGTATCTTTTCCTCTGGTAGACAGAAAGGAGAAAAAAAAAAAGGGAGCGTTTTATATCTGTAACCACTGAAAATCCAAAGTAGATGAGGGTTAAAAAGCCCCTTTCTTAAAGCATAAATGCAAGATTATTTTATTCTCTTGAGCCCCACGAGTGTGTTGAAGGAACCAAAATTCAGGCACGGGCTGAACCAAAACCSTGMGYGAGACRAGRWGCCGCCCGCGTGAGGGACRGAGCAGGACACRGGGTCGCTGCGATGTCGCTGTCCCCTCACGCGGGTGGCTTTGGGGCGAGCACCGCAGGTCCCCGCTGCCACCCGTCTCCATTCGCCTTGYGGGAGCGAAACTATGARGTTGCTTTTGAAATGGCCACGCTCGCTGCAGGGAGCTAAATATTTCCTGTCYGGTCAGTGGACTGAAGCCATTGCTTGGGAAATTGTACTAGTCCTGCAGACATCTGTAGTGATTTATCCCAAGAGTAAGGAACTTGTGCAAATTGGCATAGAAAGCCTTTTTTTTTTTTTTCGGTGCAGTTTTGGCATCAGGCCTTGCGAGCCCAAGCAGGACGCTGAGKCTCTGTCGGTAGGAGGCTGGGGTAATTCTCGTAGTTGTGAAATGAGGCGCCAGCGCAAACGCGTCTGGAAGCGCTGCCGTGGGCCGTTCCGGGGCTGTGGTTGCACCCTGCCCCTCTCCTCTGCCGYCCCTGCGGCTCGGGGGGTGGAACGCAGGGGGCTAGCCGTTTCAAGGCATGGGATAGCAATCGCAGCACGCCTAAACTGACCAAAGAGGGATAGTAACAGAGTAAYTCCATGCGATATCTCTCCGGCCCACCTGGCTTTCTCACCTCCCCTGTTTGCTAGTGGCAGGTAGTGCCTCTTTGCTCAGTAGAAGTCAAGATGCTTTTATTCCTGTCTCTCTTCAATTTATTTCTTCCCATTGACATCAGACCAGGATAACGTGTAAGACTTTCTTTTCTCAGCAGCCTCCTCGTAGCTCTCTGAGGAGGCTCAGGGAAGGTCTCTTTGCAGTAGCAGCAGCAGCAGCGTGGCCTCCCTGATCGCTTGATCAGCTTTCTGCTGTAGCCACCAACGTGCTGAGCCTCGCTTCGGGTTTCCTGGCGCTCGAGAGGGAGCAGCTCGCTGGCAGATAGCGGAGGAAGGGAAGGCCTCGGGTGGCGAGGGACGCGGTTTGAGATGTATTGAAGTGCAGAGCCGCTCCTGCTGTTCCTCGACCCTGTTTCCAGCGCTCGGAGCAATAAAGCGGCTTTTGTGGGGCGGGAGGCGGCGCCGCGCGGTGTGCCAGGCGGCTATGGGGGTGCCGCGCAGGGGGAGGGCTCGCGCCCTCCTGCCTTCTGTTTTGCACAGGGAAGGGATACGGGGGCTGAGCTGGCCCGTGCTAAACACTTGCCGGTTTTGTTCTGCCTTTCTCTGTTCTCCCGTCGCTGCATGATGTTCGGGTGGCAGCAGTCGGTCACAGACTGTCCCCTGTCCATGCTCGCTGGCTCTCCTAAACCGTGTGTTTAGCAGAGCCCTTCAACAAAGATGGCACCGTTTCGATTTTTTCTTCTTTTTTTTTTTTTTCCTTTTTCCCTTAGCTAATGGAAAAAGAGGTTATTTGTTTGTTTGTGTTTTTCCCCTCAAGTCAGCTGCATTAGTTCCCAAAGCAACTTGTGTTAAGTGGAAATGAGGCTTTGATAATATGTGTGCTTGCTGGAGACTCGCTTAGATTTTTTTTTTTTCCYTGTACATGGATCTTTTCAAAGGGGCCCTTCTATTGTGCGTCACAAAGTGCATGCCCGGGCTGCCGGGCACATAAGGGGATTGTTCATTTGTTCGGAGACGTGTGTGAAGCCTTTGTGCGGAGGAGATGGTGGGGAGAGAGGATCGAGGCGGCGGTCGGGGGAGCCGAGCGCCTCCCTGGAGCAGCGCCGCGCCGAGGTCCTGCCTGCCCTGCCGATGCGCTCTTCGGTGCCGGTGAGCATTACCTTGGATTTCCAACCCCTAGCCGGTCGTGGAAATTGATGGCTTGAAGCTTATGCAGCCGTTGACTGTGCTGCCTGAAAGCCACATACGGCAAAATATTCGAAAGCTGCAATATTTCCAGCTCTCTCTTTAAGCCGTGTGCACTGGCTTTCCAAAGAGTAATGTAAATACGAGCCATGCTAGTGCTGGGCTTCCTCCCTGTGAGGCTGTCTATTATAAAGGACGTTGGGTATAAGTCACTTCAGCGTAGAGTGAGATAAGAGCTTGCAGCCAAGCCTTGGCCCCAGGCCCACGAGCAGCTTTGCGAAAGGCGGGATCCAGATCTGGAGTCAGCAGTTCAGACGTGGATCGTCGGGGCTGTGCTGCAGGCTCTAGGGACATGGGCTGAGGATCACGTCCCCAGGATCCAGTGTGGCCTGAGGATCACATGGGCTCAGCCCTCGTGGGCCGGCACTCCAGTGCGGAGTGCGCCAGACCACCTTGGCTGGAGTCTCCTCTGATACCACAGCTGAAAAAGGGACATAAGGAATTATGGACCTGTGAACAGGAAACCCTAAAGCTTTCCCTACCTGTTCCAAGAACAGGAGTCTCTTACTCATCCTTTGCCCTTGGACATGCATTTTTTTGGACYGTTCAGTCTCTAGCTGCACAGTTCCTAGAGAGATGTCTGGTTACGTGTGATTTTATACATCTGTTACTTACGTCAGGGATTCGGATCCAGCACTTGGAGACTTTATGTGGATTTGCAGCTCGCCCTGTGAGACTTCAGATCCAGGAACCGATGAATGGCTTATGAGGAGACATAAACATAGTATTTCTGTCTGGTGCATGTACTCCTGCTACAGGCCTTGTGTTATTTGGCAGAGAAAAGCTAGTGTGTGAAGGACAGGAGGCACTGGTGAGCTGGGAAGTATTTGGCTGTGCAAGCTAACTTGTTCCCTTCTAAACACATGGCCCTCCTGGACTGCAGTAACGAAAATAATTCTCATGGTGATCTGAGGATCTCAGAAAAAAGAAAGATACCACCCAAGCAGTGTTGCATATTTGGGGTAACTTCAGAGTTGTGTGACTATGGGGAGATGCCAAGTACCTGCACTGGCTGCAGTTCATACAGAGAATCTTTATCGTTAACAGCGCGTGTAGGAAAGCTGGCAGAAACAGCATCTTTCCGAGTCAACGTCTGAGCAGCATCTCCTGCCCTGCCAGCCTCGCTGCCCAGGGCTCTGCATCGCTTTTGCTCTGATTGCTGGCGCTGCAGGCGCGCAGAGTTCACAGAGTGCGCGGCTCCTCAGCCCGGCTTTCCTCATGCTCCGTGCGGGAAGGGGCTGCGGACGGCCAGGCGAGTGCAGCAGACCTTGCTCCTGCAGATGGTAGGTAGGGCTGCTGTGCGTGACGGTGGGCAGAGAGGCTTAGTTGGGACTCCTTTGGTTTTTGTATTTATAGCCTCGCACAGCAGCCCTAGCCGCAGCATCCCAGGAGCGGCAGCGGGAAGGTGCGGAGTCTGAGTTGGGTTCCCCTCAAACCGAACAGCCGTGCGTGGGGGTTGCAGCCCTTGTGGACCCTGAGGCCACGGGCCCTCTGCACAGGCCTGCAGTGCTTCAGCCTCCAGCCTCCTCCTCCTCATTCGACGCCGTGTTGCGTGCCCGCACCGTGGCTGCCGTGGGCCGGGTGCTGCGGCCGCTTGGTTTGAAATGATGTTTTGTGCTGTCTCTGTGCAGTATCGCAGCATTTCTTTAGTTGCAGGCTGCATGCCAGCAATGTACAATAACATTTTGCTCCTCCTGCCCTWTTGCTACTGTAGGCATTCACTCCCATTCGGGCTGCGTTTGCAGTGCGTGGTATTTCTCTAGACTCTGCTCATTAGCTATTGTAGATATTTTTGGGTTATTCATTCCTACCCACGTCTGTCCATACAAATCTATCTCAGAAAGCTCTGCAGAGAGTGGCAGTCTCCGTTGAACAAGCAATTGTTGTGGCTTCCAGAGTTATATTCTTGTGAAAGTATGAGGCAAGAATGAGAGGAGTGTTGCTATGTAAATTTAAAACWGCATATGATTTTAAAGTGCTACTCACAGCTGAGGAGCCAAGTGTTTCTTTAGCTGATCCTACGTGTGTTGCTGAAATGCTGGGATGCCCCCRGCCCCAAGTGCCCCTGGCCGAAGCCTTTGGGATAGCACGGTTTTGGGAGCCTGCAATGATTCCCCACAGTTTGGRTTCTGGCATTTTTTTGTTTCCAGAGGAAAGCAATTGTAACTTGGAAGATGGCTAGTGGCACTCGTGCCAGCAATTGTTTATTAGTGTTGTCATGGTCTGGGGCTGAAGTTTTTGTGAAAGGGAAATTGGGAGTCCTAGACATCAGTGTTCACAGCTAGTCAGCCTGCATGAGTTTGTTTCTGGAAGGTAGAGGTCAAGTCCRAAAAAAAAGGGAGGAAAAACACACAGATAACTAACTTGTTTTGTGATGAATCTGGAAAAACTACAGTGTGGTATAGCAAAAGGATTGCACTTTTTGTGTGTAACTTTTCCTGTCCTGTAGCTCTGCTGACTCACCATACGAGCTCAGTTTCAGCCCCCGTTTGGTTCGAGTTACCCTAGAGGCCTGCGTTTGCATCCTCCCCTGTGAAGTACTTCTTGSCTGCAGTCCAGATTGTTGTTGTTGTTGTTCAGTATTTCAACTGACTTGTGCTCTCTCATTTTTCCAGGTCTCTGCTTTACTAGCGTTTGAAAGCAATCACTCCATGTGCCTGCTTGGGCCCTGGGATAGGCAAAAAACAGGTTGCAGTTACAGATAGAACAAGGAATGAATCACTGCTTTCTGCCTCTCAATTAGGTTACTTAAATCACTAAGCAGAAGTATTCCTTTTTATATGATATAGCAGCATGATTATCTCGCTGCACTGACGGAACAGTGGTGGAAGTGAGTGTAATTCCTCTGCTGTTGCATCTCTAATGAGGCACAATTAAAAATAGTGTGTTGGCGTGCCGGAGTAGAGCTGTTATTCTCGGAACTTTATTGAAGGCATTTCTGCTGTTGTGCTCGGGCAGCAGTGTCGTTCGGAAAACCTTAAGAATTAAACAGGAGAAAAATCTGCTTTGCRTGGTGGAAGTTAATTGGACAATAAAATCTGTCAGCTAAAAAGATATTAGGGCTGTAGTGTGTGCCAGTGCCTTATTTAGCCTCACTTTGACAGGGAATCTTTTACTATATAATTAAAAAAACCCTCATAACAACAACAACAACAAAGCAGCACTTTCTACACAGCTCCAGTTAGGTCCAAGGTCTCTTGACACCTGTGGCAGAAATCTGAGTCACAGATAGCACAAAGTCATGAGTCCTGATATTGCCGGTATGCAGAAGCACTTCTGCGTGGGAGTTTAATCTCAGTTCCTCTTTTAGTTCTCTCTCTTTTTCTTTTTTTTTTTTTTTTCAAAAACTAACAAAATTTAAGAGCCATTCTTAGAATTCTGCAAAGAAAATTTTCTCAGCGCTTACGGCTTTGTGAAGGATTGACATCATGCGAGGTTAGAAAATAACGCTGTCAATTATAGCTTGGTGGAATTCCATTCTCTGCTCCAAAAACCTGACGAATAACAATGGATGAGTCAAAGATTTCCTGGAATTTTTTTTTTAACCCCCCCCTTGTGCAATTCCATTGCCATTTTTAGCATGGAGGGCAGGCCTCCAAAGAATGTCTCTGTGTTTAAACTCTGCAGTTTCTTGAAAATCTGGGACAAAATCAAGTTGATTGCCAGAGGACAAAAAAATGTTACGCTTTTTTTATATATATCTTAGCATTATATGAGCTTTATTATGARCTTTAAGTCCTGTTCTAAAGCCACAGTAAAGTGCAGGAGGCATTTGGTGAAAGGTTRCTGCACCTCTCTGCTTCAGCGGCGTGGAAATCTCCCCATCATGATGCCTCGTTCTGCTGCGATGAAGTTTTGCCTAGTTTTTTTTCTGTCTTTTATCACATGGGGTGATAAAGGGAGGCAGGGAAGTTGCCTGACGGAACCAAAGTGATCGGTGTATTTGGGATATTGTAGTTGCATTTCTAGCTGCATTGCCAAGTTCCCGGTATGATCTCGGACAAGCCATTTGACCTGTAGTTTCGTGGTCTTTTTAAACTACTCCGAGGATGGGCTGCTCTGCTGGTTTGGTTGTGGGCTTGTTTTCAGGTGGATTCTTCCACCAATTGCTTAGTTGTGAGGCTTGTGCTGCAAAGAAGGCGGCAAAAAACACTGGAAACAAGAGATGAATGGGATCTTGCTTCCCCACTCTTGCTACAGCACTTGGATTAGCTTAAAGGAATTATTAAACCCCAGCACCTCATTGTCTGTGCCTCAGTTTTCCAAGTGAAAAATGAGAATTATGTCGCTTTCGTATCTTATTGAGATGTTGACTGTAGAAATAGTAGGGACTGAGAGTTGTGCAGCTAGCTGCTAGTGTTACATGAGTGACATAGAGTGTTTAAGATAAACCACGTTGTCTTAGCAAAATCATTGGGATTACTGTGAGCAAAATCATTAACTGCATTTTTTTCCCCAATTGCAGAAACAGCCTGTGTCAGGCATGTTCTGACGTGTCAGAATGAATGGGTGAAGTGTGAAGCCTATGAAGAATTAAGCTGCTGAAAAGAAATGTGATGGAAAAACAGTTTAAAATAATCATAAAGGGAGGATCTGTACATTTTTCTTCTGCTTGTATTTTACTTAAAAATTGGTGCAAAAAAAAAGGGGAAGGAAAAATGCAAGTGTCCCCTTAGAGCTACAGTGTCGAATTTGAAGAATGATTTGAATTCGGGCACTAAAGTGTGAAATGGAGGGATTTTAGTTCTGCTTGAAATTATGCATCTCAAATTAACCTTAGCTRCAGAGTCTCTGCTGACGCCCCCGTAATGACACATTATTGGTACTAATGGTTTCTTTGTGACTTGAGATACAAACAGACGTTCCAGACAGAAACATTCAGGCTTCGAACTAAATAAAGATGCAAGGCATGACTTTCCACCTTGTGTTCCTAATGACAGAGCCCTGTTCTCCTGGTGGATGTTGCGCGTGAGCTGCTCTTTGCAGCCTCGAGCTCTTCAGCCTGGCAGTGTAAAAACTCGCTGCACAAGCTCGGAAGAGCAGGAGAGCAGTGAGTATGAAGGGAGCGTGGAGCCCAGCCAAAAGCAGCGCTGTGGAAGGGTGGGAGAAAGCCTGGGATGTGGGCAGCGGGAAGGGAGAGAGCTGGTAGCAGATGATSCTCTTGGAAGGAAAGGGACCCAGAACCGTGCAGGAAATGGAGGACAGATGCCAGGATCTAGGGAGGAAGTTGCTAAGTAAGGGAGGAGCGAGGATAATAAATAGTAAAAGCTGTAGTAGGTGTTTTTAACCCTTTGTGCACCCCACTGACAGGAGAAAGGATCACGCGCCTGGAGCTCCRTGGGGTTAAGTCGGTCCTTTGAAGCTCCCCGAAATGGTTGGGAAAGCTCCACCTGTACCTCAAATTTCACCCGCAGCAGGCAGCACATACAGTTACTGCCCACATCTGCTGGGCGGACAGCCTGAGTAGGAGTGTAAGTGGTTGGGGACCCCACATAGTGGGGGGTGCTGCGTGCGCAGCGGTGACGGAGCGGTGTGCGTGTTGGTGGCGAAGGAGGCGGCACCGGTTACCCTTGACGAGCTCGCAAGGACAGGCCCAGCATCGAAGCGCCGGCTTCTCATCCCCAAAATAATCCTCGTGTCAGTGCTGGATTCTCATTGTCAGGATGGGGTGTCAGGATGTGGCACGGCCTCCGCCTCCCCTTTCAAGCTCTGGGAATTTGCCTCTTCCCTGTGGCAAAAGCGAAGTCAGAATTCCATAATAAAGGTTGGGAAACACRTATCTAGTACTTCTAGTGCTTCTGATGCTAGTACTAACATCAAGTAAGTTTGTAAAATATTAGTGCCCTATTAATCCATGCTGTTAATTCAGAAATATACAGGTGATGTGCATTGTGAATAGCCTAGTAGCACTCAACAGAAAATGGTGAATAAAGGTGACAATCTACCTCAGCTTTTCCGTTCTGTTTGCAGTTTAGGTTAAGCTGCAGCGTTGTGTGGAAAACACTGAAATTGTATTGGAGGGCAGAATCTAACTGGTGAAAAGACAGCAATTCTTCTGAAATAATGCATGAAAAAAGAAAAAAATTTGAAATGAAAACAGAAAAAAAGATGTTATCCATATATATTCCATATATATAGGAATTGTATTAAATTTCAAACATGCACGTATGTGCACACACATGAAATCATGTCAGATTTCTAAGCTCAGTTGCTTTTAATTTATTTATTTTTCCTTATTATTATTATCTAGATTTAATTAATTAGTCTTTTCTTTCATTTTTCCCTACCTTCATAAGAATATGGTTTATGAATATCCTAGAATATATGTTACATATGAACACTTAGAAGTTGTTAGATCGGCATTGTTATGATGCAGTTTAGGGCTCTGTTTCCCTTTATTCAGCTGTGATAAACAATTTTTCATGACACTTGAATTATTAGTATTGCATGTTTTCTTTTGTGCTATTGTGTTAGCCATGCCTGGAAGATGTGCTTTCAGCATTGGGCCTCCCGTTTGAGTTGCAGTAGAGTGATGACTGGAAATGAATGGTACTTAATCTTTCGGGTTATGTTATATTTTGAGTGTGTGACATATCATGTCCCAATATGTACTGAGCTTCTCTGTGTACTTTTTGTTCCACAGTCTGGGTTTATTTGTCATTGTATGCATTACCAATATTACAGGAATTGTAATGGATGGTGAAAAGAACATAAAATATAGTGGGTGGCCATGATATATTTTTTGTGTATTTTATTGTTTGGTTTGGATATGGCTTGGGTGTGGGTTTTGTTTGTTTGTTTTGCTGTTTCTTTTTTTCTTTCCAGATGGGGTGTTTTTTTCTTGCACAGCCATGAACAATGGAAGGGCAGCCATCAACCAAGTGCTCTGTTTATCCACAAGAGCCCTGTGGTAATAGCAAGAAATACTGAGCTCTTGTGTAGCGTTTTTCGATGATCTGCAAATCGTGATGTCTAATAAACCTGCTAGGCATATGCAATCCTGGAACAAAATTTGGGTTTGAGGAGTGGTTAGCCACTTCCATCGCTGATGTTTGTTGGTTGCCTCTGCACATGCTGCTGCCTCTGAGGTGCGGGTTTTGCTGAACTTCACTTGTGAGAAAGAATTACTCTGACTAATAGACATGGCCGGTCATTAATCTAGGTTTTGGCCCTGGTTCTAGGGAATAGTTATGACTCCGGGCTTGTTTCAAGGTGCCTTATTTCATTGCCGTATACAAAATGAGCTGTAGGAATTACCTGCTGCACAGGGGAATGTAGAATAGCTGTCTGAACGTGAAAAGTGCTGTCTGAARTAGTTCCATTTGCTGTTGTTACATGTAACACCTACGGTGACTATAGATGAAGGGTATTAGAGGGGAAAAAAATCATATTATTTCAGTTAGTTTACCGCATGCATATTTGACAGCACTCTGTGTAGTCAGTTACATAATTTCCTGGGATAGTCAGATTTCTCTCTATTTGTGTGGCTCTTTTTCTCAGCAATAGAAGAGAGAGAGAGAGAATACATTAAGAATCAGAAAATGTGACTGTAGAGCCGGGAAAAATTGTCAGCAACCTCAAGAAGAAATCTAAATATGTGGAGCTGCTTTTGACTCGTCTTCCTAAAGCAACTCAGTTCCAGAGTAGCTGTGCCCTCTCGACTGCATTCCGGGATGGCGTGGTTGGACTCGGGAATAACGGGGATCGATAACAGGCGCAGCGCGTCCTTTCTGCTGGTGCAGCCTCAGTGGTCGCCCGTGCGAGCGGCCGCCTGCCCTGGTCAGCGTGAACAGGAGCAGTCGTCAGCACGGAGGGGTCGTCTTCTCTGCTGGAGCAGGTGCTGAGAGGCGCCCCGTCCTCGGGGGCCGTCCCGGGTGAGGCCTTCGCTTTGGGCGCTCCTTGCGATGGTGGGACGTGGAGAAGCCCTCGGGTCTCCTGGCCCCGCGGGCGCTCGTGAGATCGCTTCCTCGTGCTGACCTAAGCGTTGCRGAGCCGTGCTGCGAGCCAGCGCTGGGAGACGGTCCAAGTCAAAAATAATCCTCCTTGGAAAAGAAARAGATTTAATCAGGATCTGTTCCCGGATCTCGCTCACCGTAATTCCTATGGCAGTGCAGGAGAGGAAGGGGTTTTCCCGGTGCTGGAGGAGAAGTGGCAGGGAAGAGAGGTGGGAAGGAGCAGCGAGGGGGTGAGGCGCGTAATTACCTGTTGCTGGGGTAAAAGGTGCTCGGCTGTCGCCTTCCTTGGGCCTCCCCTTGAGGCAGAGGCCTTGGTGTGTCCCTGCTGGGCTGGAATCGCACCCGTGCGGCGGGGTCGGCTGCTGCGGGAGCACTGCCAGCRCTCCATGGGACCGACCCTTCGTTTTCAGGGACGCGGGCAGTTCGCCTCCCAAATCCTGCCTGCCTGGGTGCCTGCACGTCAGCTGCAGGCCTTTTTGCTGTCTTCTGTTCCTGGTTTGGGGGTTTATGTTTGTCTTGATTCCCTCCAGGAAGCAGGATTTCTGGAAGCCTGGAAAGCTTAGCCATGAGGCTTTCTTCAGCCTTCATTCAAACCCTCTGTCTCCAAAGCCCCGCAGGCCCTTCCAGCCCCACTTCATGCACTTTATACCTCCTCCTGGTGTCTGGTGGCTCCTTGGTGAGCCCAGCTCCGTCCCCAGGGCTGTGCTCCTGTGTGACCAGTTCCTGGGGTCTTCRGGTCCCTTCTGCCATGTAACCAGCCCCCGGGCAGGTACAGCGCGTGTRTGGCCGCAGATTCCTTCCCTCTCGAGGGGCAGCTGCTGTGCAGTGGTTGCGTGCCGGTTACGAGGGCTGTGGGTGGGTTTTGTGTGTGCTCCTGTCCTGCCCCTCGGGGGGAAGAGCTCTTGTTTCCCACGTAGCCCCGAGTGGGGCCACGAGCTGGTGTCTGGTCTGGTGCAGCCGTGGGCACCATCTTGTCGGCTGCTGACCTTGGGGTGATTCCTCTGCACRGGTGCAGAGGCTGTAGAATGCAGAAAAGAACCAGCATTATCCAAGCACCTTGGATTTATCTTTTCCTTCTTCTTCCCTCTCTTCTGTAGGCAGATGCAYGGTCCCTTCCCGCAGTATTTTTTGCTCTGTGTGTTTTTACCCTGATACAAGCTCCTCCCGTGTTTCTGGGGTGGCAGCAATGCGCTCYGTTACCTCTGTGCCGACCCATTCCTGCTCCGCCGCTGCACCCTCCTCCTGCCTGGCYGAGGCCAGGGGCTCCCAGGCCTTTCCCTCAAAGAAGTGCTCGGGTTTGGCTCTCCAGAGGTGTTCCCTTTAGGTGTGCCCTCTCCTGTTGTGTCTCTCGCTCAGGCTCTTTTCCGCTGTGGAATTAAAATAGAGTTTAGGCTGTTATTTTTCCTGCCTTTATTTAAAATTCCAATCAAGCAGATCAAGAACAACACTCCTTGTCCCTGCTGCGTTCTCATTTTCCTCCCATCTCTCCTTCAATTTTAAGTCGTCCCCGGCGCCGTGTTAGCAGGCCATATGTGTCCTTTGAACTCCGAAGAAGCCGTGCCAAAGGAAGCCTTCCTCCCCTCCCTTCCTCCCCTCTCGGCGCCGGGCACGCAACGCGGGCCCGGGGACGGAGCTGGCGGGCGAGCGCGTGTCGGGGGCTCCGGAGGGCCCCTGTGCTCCTGCCTGGCGAGCCCAGCGCCCGTCCCCTGCCCACGGCAGCAAGGCAACCCCTTGGAGAACCGTGCCAGGGAGGCGATGCCTTCCAGGGAGCTTTCCCTGCAGCCTCTGGGAAACGGCCTCCCGTTAAACCAGGCTCCTGACCTGGTGTCCCAAAGGAGTTTGAAATGAGGGGTGGGGCTGAAGGTAGGAGTGTTAATTAGTGCCTCGTTAAGTGCTTGTGCGCAAGTGTGATGATTCTGTGAAAGGATAATGTAGTAGATGATTAAAAATGCTCTCCATTAAAAAATAAAAGACATTTTAAACCGCAAAGATTGTTGTGCATTTCTGAAAAATTAATGTGATTAAAGCAAAATATATTTAAGAAATTAAAAGAAAAAGAAAACTTTAGGCTGTTTAACTTGTTGGGCTCTGGTTACTTATTCTGAAATATCCAGGACTTAACCTTATCTCTAGGACTTAAGCCTTACGTGCAGGGATAGGAAATAATTCTCCCCCACTACTGTCCCCCGGGTAATTTTCTAGCTTGTAATTGTCCATTTTTATTTGGGGATGTGTCTTCCTTTCTAATGTCTTTCCCAGAGCTTGGCTACGATGAGCCGAGACCCCCAGATAGGGTAGAGCAGTTATTGAAATGACACTGGTTTTTCCTCGATGGGCCTGGCTGCTGCAGCCTGCTTGTGCTGCTCTCCAGATCCGAAGCTGAGGAGGAATGTGCAAGGACCGTCTCCCCCGTTCCCTTCGTCTGTGACATGATGTGGGATGTGCCTGCTAGGATCACGTGCTTTCCTTCACTTCCTTTGGGCAGCTTCACGCAGTTTCAATGATTTCTCTCTTTTATTTTATTTTTCTTCCCACAAATAGTTTGCTCCTGTGATCAATTTAGGATTAGGTATTTTCCTAACTCCCTACTGAGTTGCTTCACATTCAACTATTTAATGAGAATTGCTGTGTATGTTATGGATGATAATAAAGTAAATGGTTAGTGCAGAGACTGAGCCTGTACCAGTGTATTTGCCATCATCACTGGTGAAGCTCATGTATGTGAACAGGGAGGATGTAACCAGTGGGAAGTAAGCCTTGGTGTAAAACAGAAGAGGTACCCAGCTAACAACAAGATTTATAAAAAGCCTTTCTGGTTCTTGTGGCCTTTGGAATGGGTGCGCTTCCTCACCAGCTCGCTGACACTGTGAAGCATTTTAGCGTCTCTTGACTGGCAAGCTCTCTTAGTGTATTCAGAGCAGCTACCCTGACTCCTCAAGGCCTCTGAGGACTCCCGAGGTACTTGAGTCTTCTGAAACACTCGTTCCTTGTAACTAGGTGCACTAAGAATGTAGGAAAGGCTAGCACTCAATTCTCAAGGTTTGTCATTTGGGCATGGTTTAGGTGCCAGATATATTGACCTTTGGAAATGTTATTAATAATTGTACAGCAGGCTGAAAAAAATACTTTCATGCTCCATCACTTATTTTCTGAACTCTCAGGCTACTTTATGGTGAGGACTGCCAGTTTTGTTGCAGCAACCTTGATTTCTCTTGAGTTTGAGCATTATTTCCTCAGCAAGCCGTTCCAGGCACAGTGCCCTGCTCAGCTGTCTTGTTTGGACAATGTACACATGGGGAGGAGGTTGTCTGACCTCAACCATTCTGTGAGTCTGTTGATTGTAAAGGTCTTTTGAAGGTTTTGAGGCATCTCTCGTTTTGCAGAATTTGGTGGTGGCGCGGACTTCTCGGTGCCGTATGAAAGCAGCTACCAGCAGGTAGCTCCGGAGTTCAAGGAGCGTGGTTTCTGGGTTGAGCGCTGCTCTTACCCTTGCAGGAGCCACCGTCGCACCAGGTGCCTCCCAAGATCTGCGCTCTTGGTGCGAATGGCCTCATTTTCGAAAGCGCCTTCCGAGGTTACGCCTTGGGTGGGAGCGCCCGAGTGGCTGCGGCTGTTCCCACACCAGAGCTGCTGTAACATCCCCCCAAAGGCGCCCGCGTAGACGGGCATGGGCAGCACTGTGTGTAGTGCATTTTGTGTGCCTCCCAGAGGGCTGGCCGCCTTCCCTTGTTGTTTTTGTGTATTTTGCTCAACTCCCAACAGTGGACACAACCCGGAATTTTTTTTTTTTCTCAGGATGTTGGAGCTCTGAATCCATAAAAATAGCACGGGCTAACAAAGAGGAGCTGTAGCTTTTTCTTACCGTTTCTCTGCAGTTCTAGCTGGCATTGTCCCTCAATAAAAATACTTTATTTGCAAAGAGCTCTGTTCAAGCTAGCAAATTATTGTGGCAATGTGTGAGACTAACCGTACTGGAGAATAAAGAATAGTTCAGCACTTACGAGGATAAAATCATTTCAGGTCATGTCTTTTTTCCTTTGTGTAGCTTTTCCTTTTATTACAGGCACTAAGATGGCTCTTGCAGTGCAAGTGAGAAAACCATTCCAAACCCCCTGTTTTTTTTTTGTTGGCTCCCAGCTGGAAACCCCTCCCTCGATTTTTCATTGATAAAGTCTCACAAAAGGGATCTAGAACAGAGGAATAAGAGGAAATAGAACAATATGGAGTCTTGGACTTGAATTGCAAAGAGAGTTAACTAAAGTAGATACAGTATTGAATGAGCTGCTGCTGCTTTCATGACAGGGTTCATTGAACTGTGGTCGTAGCATTCGTAGCTGCCCTCAAAGCCATGTAACAAATCAGCTATTTATTGTCTTTTTTCCCCTTTTTATTTTTTTCTGCAGAGGGTCTTTAAAAGATACTGCAAAGCATTTTCTCCTTTCAGTTTCTAAAGATTCTTTTATCTGGCCTTTAAAAATTTCTGAGCTGCAACAGGGGCAAAAAAGCGCTCACATACAAGAATGCTTTTATTGTTAATTTATAAAATACGTCTTTCCCTAATAAAATAAAGGTGTGATATTTTTAGGGCTCTAATAAGGAACGTACCAGCAGAACAGGCCCAGGTCTCAATTGCCCTTAATTTGAACAGTGATATCAATGACAGCAGAAATGGGCCTCTTGGATTAGCCCGTTAGCATATGCATCCGTTCTTATAATGCTGTAGGAACTTCTCAATGCTTTTCAATGCTGGAGGAACTTGCCCAAGAGGGCAAGTGTGGAGAAGTAACTTCATAGAGCACTTGTCTCAGTTAAGGTATTTAGGTACTTCGCCCTCCCTCAGAGTGCTTGGAAAGAGAAGATTGCTCATGTTTAATTCCATTGCGTGCTTTTTTTTTTTTTTTTTTAAATACCTTTTCTATGGCTTTTTCAGCATTAAGTCACTGAAGCCATGGCTTCTCTATTGTGATTGTATTTGACCTCTATGGCATGGTGGAAGACTTGACTGTTGTCTGTCATGTTGTCTATGTCTGCCTGAAGCTACATGTCTGTACAGTCACTTCCCCCTCACATGGTGTGCATGCATGTCAGTGCGTGGTGGTGAGGAAGAGGCTGTGCAGCACCCACAAACCCAGCCTGTGCTGTCCCTTGTCACACTGGGTGCTGCCGGGAGTGCAATGTTCTTTGGCCTAAAAAGCCCCGTCCTGAATGAAGCGGCCAGCGCGATGCAGAAGTGTTCTGCTTTCTGCAGCTGCAGTGGGACAGCAGGGTTGCACGTGCGGAGGCTTCACTGTGAAGCTCTGTGCTTGTCCTTCTGGCCTGCTGCCTCGTGTGGACGATTCAGTGCTGTGCGTAGTAATACTAGAGAGGGTCCAACACAGAGCGATGAAGATGGTCAAGGGACTGGAGCATCTGTCATGTGAGGAAAGACTGAGTGAGCTGGGCCTGTGTAGCCTGGAGAAGAGAAGACTGAGAAGAGATCTGATCAATATGGACAAATACCTGAGGGGAGAATGTAAAGAGGATGGCGCCAAACTCTTCTCAGTGGTGGCCTTTGACAGGTCGAGAGGTATTGGGTATAAATTAAAACACAAGAAGTCTATCTCCATGTGAGGAAGAACTTGTTTATTGTGAGGGTGAGAGAGCCCTGGAAGATGTTGCCCAGAGAGGTTGTGGAGTCTCCTCTGGAGACCTTCCAAGCCTGCCTGGATACCACCCTGTGCTCTAGGGCCTCCTGCTGGAGCAGGGGGGTTGGACTAGATGATCTCTAGAGGTCCCTTCCAACCTCAACCATTCTGTGATTCTTTTTTCTTCCTCTGCTTCCCTTTCTCCGTCTTAAGCTTGCCAAGCACCACAGAGCCGTACACTGAAGTCCCTTTCCTTGTTCTGACAGTGTACTAGGATGTTGTAACAAGCACATACAGCTCTTTTAGATACAGAATGCTGATATATCAGGAACCTGTTCTTCTAAAGAGTGTACAAGTGGGATATGGTTGGCTTATCCATATGTTATTTGCAAGGGAATAAGAAAAATATGCAAACTAGTGAATGATCAAGAAGGAAGACTGGAAGTAGTGTTTGGGTTTGATGGACATTTGTGATCTCTTATCCTGTAACTGAGGGTTGTACTTCTTGCTGACTTTCTCATTAAGTGTTTATTGAACCATCCATTCTTTAAACACAATAAGGAAATGCAAGAGGCAAAGCTCTTTTAGCTGGAGCAGAAAAACAGCAAGGAAGAATAAAGCATATTGTGTTCCCAAAATACCACTCCTAAAGGATTGCTTTTGCGTGAAACAGAACAAAACCAAGGAGGGGTAACTGATTCCATTAAATGATATACTTTGTCTAATGTTTTGACTCGGCAGGAATTGTTTTTCTTTCTTTTTCTTTTCTTTTTTTTTTTTTCCTACAGTTTTAGAGATAAGAGTCAGTAAAGCACCTGGTTTCTCATTGCCACTGCTCTGCCCAGCATGCTATTTCCAGGCAGAAGAATGGAATCTTCCTGCGTTAGCCCTGTTCATTATAATGAAAATACTCGAGAGGCAAAATGTGCTCATGTCTAAGATAGCTACTCCAAAGATGAGTAAATAGGACAACACAGCCTATTTGTTTTGATGGCTACTTTGTGTAATACACAGTAACCACATGCAAACACCATATACAGCAGAGGGGGAAAAAAAGGGTGGTAATTCTTGCTGGAATGAATAGGATACAGGTTAGTGAATGATTAAAAATAGAGCTATGCTGCATTATCCATTAGGATCTGGAGTTGGAAAAGGCATGGTACCTGGAAGAGTGGCAAAGCATTTACTGAAGCAATGTGTCTCAGTCCAAGAAAAGGCAAAGTAGTGGACACTAAAGGGAAGTAGTATTTCCCATGTTTTAAAACTCTTCATGCAAAAGCAGGAGATTGAAGAATAAAGGAAAGAGGTAGCATTCTGATGCAGTTTGTTTGTATATTTTTCTGTTACATAAGAAATTAGACTTTTATCAGAAAATACGTCAGTTTAGTCAAAGTATTACGCTTGGGACTACTGCAGCACTAGTACGCTGGAAGCTGTATAAGCAGTAGTTACAATTATAGCCACAGTTACTAAGAGAGAAATTCATGCTCTGTTACTTGAATACAGCATTTTAGAGAGGCAGGATGGAGCRAAATTACCCTTTCTTTTCATGTTACTCTCCCCCTTCTCTTTGTGAGAAAGATATGTATGTGATTTGCGTGTGTGCTTTTGTTATGAGTATTTGAGCACAGCAGAGAAATAGAGGGATTTGTTTGATAGAGGATTAGGAGTAGGAAGGAGCAGGTTTGTYGCCAGAAAAGCAATGCTGGGAGAAACCAAACCTCTCCTTGGGCTGCTAGGTCATCATCATGAGGGGCTGCTCCCTGTTCCCAAAGGTGTATGGTAATAGCTAGAGCATCAGAGAGACTTTGGGATTGGTCTACAGGAAACTTCAGAGGCAAACTCGTAGCCTCGGTATAGGAAGGTATCTCTAGCATACAAATGCAGCCAGAACATCTTCCCTCGTTCAGTGCTACTGCTAAAAGAACTGTCCTACGAGAGGTTGTATCCAGTCTTTCCATACTCCTAAAGCAGATTGTTGTTCCTTTAGTTACAGGAGTTTCAAAATGAGAGTTAGTGTGCATAGAGGTAAATTTGGAAAAAAAAAAAAGAAGAAAAAAAAAAGAAAAAAATTACAAGTATCARGATGAGAGCTAAGTGGAACTGATGAGTTTGTATTCCTCCTAACCCACTAAAATTTGCAGGTCATGCACAGATAATTCAATCATTCCCCTGGTATTTGTCATCAGRTTTCTTAGTACTATGAACCATTATTGTTTCCTTTCAGTGGCACGTCAACAGATCACTTTTTTTTGTAGATGCAACTGAATTTTGTTCTTAAGAGTTCATTGCAACGTGCAACCAGAATCCTTTAAAGTACTAGCATTTAACCTGTTTAAAAGGAACGTCATTTGCTTTGGATAGAGATCACTTGTGCTTGCCTTAGTCAAACTAGGACTGAAGGAATGGAAATCTTGACTTTTTGCTCACATCAAGAATTCTCACAATTTACTGTGCAGCTTGAGCACCTCATTGATTGCGGTTTCCAAGTGTAAAGGGCATGTTCAGCAGCATCRCTGTGACATACAAAGGTATTATTAATACTTGTTTTGCCTCTTGTATCTTTTAAATCAAGCAGGCAGGTTTATGGCTGGTATACATTGGCTTATTCCCACTGAGTTGTGCCAGAGAGGCCTGTGTTTGAGGAAGAAAATGCCAGAAATTACTTGTGTAGTTGCTGTGTTTCCCTGTGYTTTTTCCTCTCTTTTACTATGTCTGTATCAGAAGGTTCATCTTTTTATCCCAGGTGTCCAAACACATTTCTGTGGCAGGTGTCTTCCTCTTGCCCTTCTTCTCAAAGGCTCTGTTATTTTAATATTTTTTCTCCTAATTGAAATAGGAAGGTAACCTCTCCCATTCCTACCTTTCAAATCATAGCAGCAGGATGTGTCTGCTGTTCTCCTCTCCTGCCTGCCTGTACCTATCCCTCTGGATTCACRCATCCTGAGGAGCTGTTTGAAGTGAAGCTCAAGCTAGGACTTCATCCACACGACAGAGCAAAACAGTATGGCTCTATGACTAGAAAAGTGCAGAGTGTGGGGAAAAAAGTCTGCAGGTTGTACAAGAGTGTACTGGCTTTTTCATGAAGGATGAGCCCTTCCTATTCAAAAAGTCAAATTTCTGTTGCTTAGTTTCCAGTGAGGATGTTAGGTGACAGTAAAATGGTTCTTTAGAGGGTCATACGCAGTTTTACTGTCAGCTTGTGAGGCTTAGTCAGAAGGAAATGATCAAAAACACTCGATGTTCATTATTTATTAATTGAGTTCTGGCAAAGCTTTTCTGCATTCTGGCTTTTCGTTTGTTTGTGTCTTTGTTTACCAACAAAAAAGAAAAGCAGTTCACAAAAAAATACAAGAGAAAATTTGTTAACAAGGATTTCTGATGAGGAAGAAATGGGATTTTTTAGGGTTTAAGTGGAGGTGCCTTGTAGGATGATTGGACATTGCAATGTGTCTCTCWCTCTCTCTGATGGGTGATCCTGAGAGAGAAGTCTAGAGTAGAGAGAGCAGACCATGAATCTTAGATAAAGTCATGCTGGGTTCCCGGAAAATAGTGGGTTGGGCACATTTAAACCGCTTGCACTTTGCTGCAAGCATGGCTTTATAAGAAAAAAGACACCAAAAAGTCTGCAAGAAAGCCACGCTCTTTACTCCTCTGTGTGTCCTCCTTGATTATATAAAAATTCAGGCAGAATTAAGAGCAGTGTGTTTAAATACTGTCTCTTTCTTTATTAAGGGTATCTTCTTGTCTTAAAATGTTCTAGTGTTCGTCTTCTGTTCTGCAATGATTCCCATGAGGAGAGATCCTCTTCTAGGTGCAGTGGCCTGTATGGAGCTGTGTAGAAAACTGAGGTATGAAGCAGATGCTGCTGAAGGGTCTGAAGATTCCAGCTCTTCTTCTTTTGCCACGGATTTAAATTGGACCAATTTTAGGTGATTTTTCACAGGAATGGCAAAAGGTAGATCTTTGTTTAGGCCCTTTTGTCACATTTATTGTAGTAATAAAAATAACAACAATAATAAACTCCACATGGTCAAAGCTAAGTATTTTCCTACTCTCTTCTTCCAAAATGGCTGAACATTTTTGCTGAAACTTTTCCTGGAAGGTTTATTTGAGGCAAATACTATCATGAAAAATTTTGCTGAGGTKGTATGTAGCTAAAACCAAGGCTTATGATGGAGAGAGTCTGAAGTCTTAAGTATCAGGGTTGCTACAAAGATCCCCTTTTCTGGGTTACTGGTCAGTCATATTGTCTTTGGGTAGAAGCAACTGTATCTGTATGTCGTGCCCTTGAGATACCCATTTCTCTGCCTTTCACTTTCCTGTGGTAGTTTCCACTTTGCTGAGTGGTAGAAACTGGTGCAGGAGATTGTGTTTTCCAAGGTCTTCATTCTTTTGGTTCTCCGTTTCTTTATCTTCTCTCTTTATTTCACAGTTTTCTCTTTCCTCTCTTTCAATTCAAGATGCAGCTAATTCAAGATGAAACTTTAAAAGGCAAAATACCTAGTGAGCCCCTTCTGACTGCCTCATGTTCTGACCCTGTCCTCATCTGTTGTGCCCAGGGCCTCTTCAGCATMTTCTTTCTTCAGAATACAAGGAGCTGCTGAAGCTGCTGCTGGTTTGCAGAGGTTCTGCTCCCACCTGTGGAATGAGCGATACCCACCTGGAGTAGGTTGTGGTTCTTCCTGACCTCCTAAGTGGCTGTGCTGGTTCAATGTGGGCAGTGCCAAAAGCCCTCAAGCTTTGCAGGTGCTGAGCTGAGGTTCTGCATGTGGCTCCTACCTCTTGGTAAAATTCACTGCCTTACTTGGCACCAGGTTTGCTTTCAGGAGGAGGGAGCTGCAGTGTGTGGACCTGGCCAGGATAGTGGGGCCTGAGAATGTGCTGCAGAGAGCAGAGCACCCACGTCTGCACGTGGTGCTCTCTGTGCATGACCAGCAGCCAGCAAGAGTTTGCTCCTCCGGGTCTGCTGAGGAGAAAAAGCASCACTTCTGTCCGTGGTCTCCAGGGTGGCTAGCAGAGTCCGGCAGRGCAGGGCTATGGGGAGCACGTGCGGGCGTTCACGTGCCCAGGTCCCACCGACCTGGAGCTGGCTCCCTGGGGCAATGCTGAAAATCCCCCATGCAGTTCTGCGCTCGGTCTTCTCCCGTGGAGGCTGTGAGTAATATTTGCATACTTCACTGGGTGTTCAGGCTAAATTAATATTTGTAGAGCACACTGTGTTCCCCATGCTGAAAGGAGTACATGAACGCGGCTGTTTCTAGGCAGTTGCATCCTATTCTTAAGTGTTGTAAATGTACTTAACCAGGACAGAAGAGATTCACTGCATTCGTTTAAGAAAAAAAAAAWARKTKRWTTTKKT
>PTEX01000104.1:1503839-1653911 GCA_003342815.1 Eudromia elegans
TTTTTTYCTKAAGTGTTGTATTTATAGTAAAGAGGAGGGGTTTTCTGTTGAAAGAGTTGCRGAAGCTGTCTTCTGGGTTTGCGTGCCATTCATCATTTTGTTATATTGCCTTATGTGCTGAGGRGTAACGTATATAGCTTTCTCAGGTGCTTTTCCTGCTTATTGAAACCCTCCAATGTATGTATATATGTAGCGACATTGTAACTTAAGCTGAGAGCATAAGTGCAGTACATTAGTGCATCGTTGCTGGTAAAGCTGACTGGTAAAGCRGCACTCTGGATTTGATGTCCCCCTTTGCTTATTCACATACCATCTGTGCAGAAGATCATTTCTACTGTCTTCTGAGCTCTGCTTTGTGCAGTCCAGTGAGAGGTCAAAAATAATGGTTATATAAATCTTTGCAAAGCCAAATAATAAGTATTAAATGAAATCTTTAAAAAAAGAAAAAAACAGAAAAAATTAATTAGAGCTGCTGGATATTGTTCTGCTCGGAGACTGTCCAGGTTCTCCCAAAGTGCACGAAAGAGGGTAAATTCCCCCAGGTTGTGCATGCAGAGCATCTGTTGGGGACTAGAGCTAGAGCCCCGTGAGAAACAGAAGCTCCCGCGGCCTGGATGTTGGGCAGAGTTCCCAGCGAGGCCTGCAGGATCCGGGCCAGGAGAGCCGGCCCTGCGGAGCGGAGCGCTCRGGCTCCGGGTGCTGCTCGCYGGGGCACGCCGCTGCYGCYGCGAGTCCTCYGCGGCGCTGCGGGAGCTCGGGAATGGCTCCAGGCTTGTGCCCGTTTCAATGAAAAGAGGCTTTCAGCTGAATGGATGCRGGCAGGCGCGAGCCAGGTGGAAGGAAAGAAGTGACTCAGCGTTCMGGCTGATCACGGCTCCTGGCAAGCGCCGAGTCGCAGGCTTTTCTGTTCCCCCTCTCCCTTCCTTTCTTGCTCCCTGGGTACGGAAGCCGGGGAGAGCAACCGGAGACGGAGCCTTACCTGTGAAATTTGCAATACTGCACCATGGGATGTGCTTGGCAGGGCTGGTAAGCTCATGTAGCTGTGTCAGTGGCTCAACYGGTTAGAAATCCGCATGGTGCAAATGTATCCAGGCAGCCTATGTCTGGAATCTGTGTGGGGGGCGTCCCAGCACATCTGTGTGTGTAAATCTGTATATGTACACTGGAAAAAAAAACAAAGGAAATGGGAGAAAAGCATAGGAAGATGCTAGGATAGTACATGATTTGAGTAAATACTTGCCGTAGGGGGAATATCAAACAAGGACGCTCCGAGTTTAGAAATGGTGTTGAATTGTTGGAATGAAAAGTGGGTTTTAAAAGCTCCGAATGGGAAGACAATAGCTTACTGTAGATCCTTGAAAAACATGGGCTGATGAACTGAAGCTCCCTGAATGTTTCAGCCCATCTGTCTTGCTAGTTTCTGTGTCTTAATCATGGATTTTGTGAAGTGTCTAATCTTCTTTTTTTAGCTTTCTGTCTTCCTCTTGTATAAAATTTAAGGCAGGGAAGTGATCCGAGCTAGATTTACTTTTGCATCGCAARGAAGAGCAGGGTGCAAAGAGGAGGCAGCGGTCGGTGCGCCGGGGAGGGAAGCGCATCCGCGGGGGGCTCGCGGGGCTGCGTGTGCCCACCCTGGCCGCTGCTGCTGCGCTTGTGTGGGCGCTTTGGGCGTGCAAGGAGGGGCCCAGGCGCCGCCGCCGAGGGCGCTTTGAGGGGCCCAGCTCTGGGCAGGGGCTCTCTGAGCAGCCCGGGCTGGAATGCAGGCCCTGCTCAAGTCAGTGGCAGAATTCCCTTGCTGTCCCTGCCACTGCTGCAGCTATTCCTGGGAGCCGTCGAGATGTACGGGCAAGACTGGGCTCCCKCTTAGCTTTTGGAAGCTGCAGCAGCTCCCATGAACTACTGGATCGCTTCCAGATCGTATCTGGGAKGGGGAAGAACGAGCAAGTGGCCTGAATATCCCCCCGGCAGTAGAACGTTTTAACGACCCTGTTGTATGGTCCTGGTTCTCGAGGCTGTTCTAGCCCAATCCTATCACAGTTCTTGATGCTGAATCCGTTCTTAGCAACAGTGGAAATTTTTTGCCAAAAGCCCCAGCACAGATGAGGCCATGTATATTTGCAGTGTGTACTATGCAGAAGACACTGATTGACATTAATTAGGAGTGGGTGGTGTGAAAGTGTAAAAATAAAATCCCTTTCTGCCGGGTTTACTATTAGAAGCGAGGTACGTGGTGTAGCACTGGGTGCATGCGAGTGTGTGCGTTGGGAGGAGGGTGTCTATTCTTCCCCTAGAACAATAGTGGGAGTGAAGCGCTGCAGGTTGGAGTGTCAATAAAAGTCTGGGAGTGCAGCCTTCTCCTTGTGAGCTGCTCGGCAAGACGTGCTTCGGRTTTGCTTCCTCGTAGCTTTGAGTTCAGGAGGCCGCGATGCAAAACCCCGCTGTGCTGCAGGACTGCATCCGTGGCAGTGGAGCCACGAGCTCGGCGTTACTGCGTGYGCTCTTGGGAGAAGTGCTCGGAAAGAGCAATTTCTCTATTCTTGGGGGGTAAATTTTAGCAGGAGCAGCATTTTAAAAATTAAATAGATCCCTGTGTAGCACGTTGGCGTTTCTCTGGTTGATAATATTTACTAATTCCTTCTCTGCGTGCATTCGGAGAATGAGAAGCCGTGAGTGAATTCCAGYGTGTTAATGACTTGTGAAATGTATTATCAGAGGCGGCTCGCCGGCCCGTCTGAAGGAAGGGGCCAGTCATCTGCGTCCTCCTGAAAACATGTTCCTTGGATTCTGTTTAACTGCATTAAGGAATGTGAACTCCAGRACTTTGTGGAAGCGTTTTAGGGTTTGTGTTTAGTGTGAGAGATGTTGCCAGAGGATTTTCTTTGCAACTTTTAAGCAGCCCTCTTCCTGACCGCTTTACCGAGCTTTTTATAYACATCTTACTCCAAATAGGCAAGTTCAAAACTCGGCCATGTTCTCAGCTGGTTTTGAGCAGCCTCTTTTACACAGCTGCTGCACTGGGTTACTGCACCTGAGGGGCTCTTCCACAAAGTATTCCAGGCCTGCTGGCGCCAAATTGCGAGCTCCCTTTAGCCTTCACTGCTCGTGACACTGATGGGACAATTCCCATCTTTCTTACTCTGCTATYGTTGTATAAGCATATCCATTGCCCCAATTTATGCTTGTTTACATATAAAATCTGAATCAAGACTGCCCATGCAGGCTCTCTCTCCACTGCTGCCCAGTGATTTAACTAAATGAGTGCCTTGGGTGTATTAATTTCCTGGCAGACTCTGGTGCTCAATTAGCCGAGTATTTGCAAGGGGTTGAGGATGGGAGAGGACCACTGAGCAGTAGTGGGGSTGCCTGCTATGGGAACCTCTGTAAAACATGGCAGTTGCTGCAGTTCGATGAAGGAAACCGCAAGGAGGTTGATTTTGGGTTGTTTTTATTTGTTAGTAGAACTATTTTGTTGTGTTTGAAAGAGTTAAGTAGAGATAAGTTCATGGTTAAATGTGCCGTGAGGCGCACAGAGTGCGTGGCGTATCTGGTGTCAAAGAAGTCGCTCATCATCGTGTATGTGTAGATAAAAATACACTGCATTTTAAGCAGTGTTCTTTTTCCTGGCTATAATTGTGACGTTACTGCCAGTTAATGACAAGTTACTTTCACGACTGTGAGTGTTTTCTTGCTGTAAACCCCAAGTCAGTGAATTGAGCAAAAAAGTATGAATTGTGAAGTTAAAAAAAAAAAAAAAGAGCAGAAAAGAATAGTCAGAAATACCATGTTTTAAGTCCTCTTGGACTGCCTCGTGTTTCTGGGCTTTGTTTAGGGCCCACTCTGTGGTTTTGGGAGAGTTACTCGGAGTTTAAGGGCACCTCCTAGGGTGCGATCGCTTGCAGCTGAGGTACCTCAAAACCTTAATGTTTCTTTCTTTTAAAAAGACAGTTACTAAAACCCAGAGTTACTATATTGGGTTTTCACACTAGTAGTGTAAAATGTAAAAATCCCCGGTCTAGATTTGCWTACTCATAAAGGTCATCTTAAACAGTTGAGGCAAGCAGAAACATCTTGGATTCAGTATAAGTCATCAGATTAATTTACCTGTAGTGCTCTTCTTACGCTATTTATCTTGGGCTATCTAAATAAAGAAAATGTGTTTGGAAAAATATTCTGTAGGTATCCTTAAAGATTTGGGTAGCTATTTGTAAACTTGAATTAATCAGTTGGGTTGATACATGCAATTCCTTCAGTTTTGTGGGTGTTGGACTGTTTGTGGGTAAGTAGGAGGATAGTCTTTTTAGCAAATACTTTGTAGGGTTGTGTCATTATAGAGCATTCCCATATTAAAATTTTTGGAGAAAAATAAAAAAAGGAAAGTGCCTCTAGAAAATCTGCTCYTGATCCTCTTTGACATGAGCATCTTTTAAAAAACAGAGCCTGTGCTTCATATGGTTYTTCAGTTGTCATCATGTTTTTCAGTTCCCTGTTATAAAACAGAACATTATATTATTTTGAGTGCAGTGTATAGGAATGTGGCTTGAAAYAGTTTTAATCAGCTAGACCGAATCGTGGCTGTGTTGTTAGGTGCTTTCCTGCTAGTGTAGGTAGAATAAAGCAATATTTGCACAGTTCGAATGCTTTTCATGTCCACATTGACCACATTTGTTTGTGACTTAAGAGAATGGAACAGGAGATTTTGTCTCAAAACTCTCCCCTATCCTTTTTTTTTTTAACGATCATTGGTCACATTTTGAAAACATGGCTGTTGTGAAAATAGCTTTGAAGTCAGAACAGAGCTATAGCCTTGAAGTTCGAACAGAGCTGCCCTTAGGTTTGGAATGTGTCTAAACGGGTGATTTTTCAGGCGGAATTTCTGGCACGGTGTCACCGCGTACGTTAAACCCCACGGTCCCCGCTCCTCCTCCTCCTCCTCGCCCCTGCAGCGCCTGCCGTGTATTTATTTGCCGAAGCTCAGGAGGCGGCAGCGGAGGTGTCTCTTCCTGGCCGGAGAGCCCTTGGCAGGGACCGGGGCGTCTGCGGGCTCGGCGCTGCTCGTCCCYGCGCACCCTGCCCTCGGACAGGACGCTGCGGAGGGCGGCACGGGGGACCTGCCCGAGCGCGGCACAGCGGGGACCCGGCTCCGCGTCTCCCTCCCACACTGGGGCTCTTCCCCCTCCTTGTGCTCGGAGGAATGGGATGGGCTCAGAGGTGCTGGGTGATGTTGACTTGCTCTGTTGGTGCCACACATGGGTGCTCTTTTGCTCCTTAGTAGGTGTGTAGTTCTTCTCGGTGGGAGGGCTGGGATTCTGTGTTCTGTTTCRCTGTTTAAGCTCAAATTAAAATTGAAGAAGGGATTTTAACACCATCACTTTCAAATCATGGGATTACTGAAGTCAATCTTGCTACCAAGTAATTACTTCTGGGGACTAGAAGTTTTTCATTGCATACCCTTTGTGCTACGTTGGAAGGAGCAGTGCTTCAGGAACTATTTATTTTAATAGAAGAAGTGTTAATGACCTGAAATGCTCCAGCACATATAAATTGTTGAACGTCAAAAGACCGTTTGCTTTAAGGCTGTACATAATGATCTCATTTGTTATTATGCGGTCGGCACAGGCTACTCTCAAGACGTGTAGGATTTCTTCCTTTCTAATGTTTCTGCATCAGTGTAATAGATCTGAGAATACTCCACAGATATTTGGCCATCTGGTCCCCTTAATTCCAATGAATTTGCAGGAAAAAAAAGTAATATATTATGCCTTTCTAAATACCGTTCTTTTTCTGTGATTGAAAATTGAATCACTTATCCTCTCTGATAAATCTCTGATACTCTGTATTTTTCCCTTGTTAACTTGTGAATATTCTTAGGAAAAATAAAACCTGCATTTCTTAGTGCAGGTATTGGTAGGAGGTCTTAAAAGTTAATGTTCTTTCATTGTCCTTTTGAGATCCAGATGTTCTCCAACTCTGTAAAACAGTAAGGCTATTAGTGGCCTCTCTTAGTTTCCAGGTTATAGTAAAAACAAAGATCTCTAAATGTCTTAAATGGAAAGCAAGGCAGTGTAAAAGGAAAGCTAGGCTAGTGGGAGGAATAATTTAAAACAGACATTTGAGACATCTCCGTAATAAATTCCAAACGTAGTGAAGCTCTTGGTGGCTGGGCTTGGATCTCGGGGCGGCATTTCCAGGCTGGAGTGCATCCCAGCACGGTGCCTTCGGGCAGGTCSCGCGAGTGTGCCGGGGTGAGCACCGTGCTCCAGACGGCACTTGCTCCGGCTGCACTTGCTCCGGGCGCCTGCCCTCCGAGCTGGCAGCACAGGGAATAAACAGCGGTGGTAGCGCTCACAGGGAAAAGAGGCAGCAGCCCCTTGGCCTCGCCGTGCTCCCTGTTTTTGCCAGGYGGATAAATATGTCGGGGGTCAGCTGCAAGTAGCCATGGCAGCCCGAGGGCTGAGCATCGCTTTGCTGCACGCTGCGTGGGACCCCCGGCCCTGAACTGTTGAATGACCTGATTAGGACTAAGCTGCTRCCTGGAATGGGGAGTATTTATCAGCCGCCGTCCTTAGAAATCGGTGGGAAAGAGRAAGATCAGCAAAGGGTCAAGGAAGTTGGCTGGGTTGTCTTTCCAATTAAAACCCAAGACATTCAGTAAATACTGAAAATGTGTGAAGCCTGTTCTCTGGCCAAAGGAAAGATGTTGCTGTTCAGATGTTTTTTCACTTTATCTTGTCTTTGYTTTTGTTTTTAAGAAATGAGTCAGGCCGGTCAGGAATCTTGTAAACAAAGCCCGAAGCTACTGTTGGGCCAACCATAAATTTTGGTCTTGTATTTATCAAAAAAAAAGAAAAAAAAAGAAGTCCGAAGTTACAAAGCTTTGCTGGAAGAGCCAGCCGTTTCCATACGGTTGCAGTCCAGGCTGTGGGCTGGGTTAACTGGAGTCACCACAGCATTACACCCTTGAAACGACCATCACAGATCGTGGAGGGCCRAATGTTGTAGGAGCCACTCAAGGGGCCTTTATTCCTAGTCCCCTTGAAAGCCCTAGTTATTTGTTAGATTGGAGCACAGGAGGTGTCGATCCAAGTGGAATAGCAGAAGAGCTTGGGTGGGTCTCTTGGGATGCAGGTTGGGCAGCAGGGATGAGTTGACAGCTCTTTCCTTGGCCCATAACCTGGAACATTGCAATGTGCTATGAGAGCGTGCACTGTATGTTCTTTCACATTAYGTTGCCTTCCCTTGCCCAGTCTCCCTTTTGTGCTACAATGTTATGCACCAAAAGGTAATCCCTACGGCATGACGTTTTAGGTTTACACCACTGCGTGCTSTTCAGGGGTTTAGTGATCTCAGCGGCACACTACAATTTGCCTTGTATTTATGAACATGCACATAAATTATATGGTAAAAAAATGGAGTTTGCCTGGGCGTTCTTCTCCCGGGTGGTCGGCTGCGTTCTTCRTAACCTGAAGTTCTGTTTTGGAGGCGCGTTGTGTTGCTGAGCTGCTTTTCTCTATCGTGAGCCAGTGCTTGTGCCCTTGGTTTGCTCCGAAGCAGCGCAGGACCAGCAGCCTCGCGAGCAGCAGCTCTTGGTCCCAAATCCTTGATTTGGTTTTGGACCTTCAGCCCTCTCCCAGGTGTCAGCAGGCACCATGGCCCCGCGGGTGACATGAGAGGTTGCGGGTTGTTTCTCCAGAGACACTTCCTCTRAATACGCAGGCGGTGACGGGAATGGACTTCTGGGGCTCCGGTGCCTTTGCCAAATCGAAGGTTACTACGGCACAGTGTCATTCACAGGGAATAAAGGGAATTAAAAGGCAAACGTGTTTGCAGGATGGCCAAACTGTTGACTCTTTCAACCCTCCTCAGAAATAAATGATTAAACGGGAATTTTCGGCTGGTCCAGAAGGGATGTGCAGCTCCAAATATAGATTTGTATTCGGAGATGAAATCCAGTTATTGTTTAACAGAATGAGTCAAGAATTTAAATGACGCTTTGGGTGTTTTTCTTCCATAATTGCATGGAGGGTTTGGTTCTGTTCTTGGCAGTATCTAGGAGCTTGTTGCAGCAAGCTGAGGGACAGAGCTCATGGCTTGTCCTTGGCGCTGGGAGAGCGCCCGGGCAGCATTTCTCCAGGCTCGGAAAGCTCGGAGGGAGGAAAGAAAGGCGTCGAACTTCCTTCTGCAGGGTGTTGCTGGAAAATTAATATRTGTAAACCTTCCACAAGTTCCCATGAACCTAAAAGCTTCTCTTTGCCACTGTGCTAAGGTTGTAGGTGCTGAGACTGCGCGTGCTGTTACTTAACCATAAGAGAGTGCCCGGCCGTGGCTGTAAAATGGCCTCGTTCATGCAGTCAAATGCAGTTTGTTCCATAGCCCCATCAGGGCCCTGTCATATTATGACATGATACTTTTCAGAGTGGAGGCAGAACTTACTTAAAAAAGCTCCTGTCTCCAGGAAGGGAGAGGATGAGTTTGAAATGGTTTCTGACTGATAGTTTTGCTGCAGTTTGCATCCATATTTTAGATGGCTGTAAAATGTGTTACAATTATGACTCTTAAAGAAAAAAATAAAAAAATCCTTTTCCTCATAGTACACAGAAACTACCCTAGAATTTTCCTCCGTTTCTGTTTATGGACCCTGTTGTGTTAGCGGTACGGTACAATCTATAGCTGGCACCCACATCACACAGTGCTAGGCTTGGTGTAAAAATACCTGAGAGTGAATGTGGGCAGGGCCGTAGCCGCTGCAGTTGCTCCGTTTTTTGTGGCATGGCTCCTGCATCTTTTGTGTTTGGTATGAGATCAGGTTTTAAGAAACCTGGCATAGGGGCCMAAGTGCCAGCCAGCCCTGGATCAAAGCCCTGCGTATGTTATGAAAGGATCTTGCTTGTACCACACGGGTTATATGCAGCCAGTGATCTTGTTTGACTGACCCCAGGAAAAGGTATTTTGGAAAGCATGCAAAAAATCTACAGATGTTGGTTCGATATCAAAATGTGGTTTTTGTAAATCTCGCTATAAAAGTGGATATCCCCTTTGCTTTTAGTGAGGTCTGGAGGCAGAAGGCCGCCTTGATCAGCTGCCTTTGTGCTGTACTGGTGTTAMAACATAAAAGACCATGGGTATGGTCTCTTCAAGCTGATTTTGTGATCAGTGTCTACAGTTAGTAATGCCAGAAACATCTTTAGGGAAGATTGATCAAGTGTTTCAGTAGATGAGAGAGGTGATGGGCGAAGCCCATCTAAAATCACCAGCTGCACTGCCTGCTAAGAAAGGTGTTTTTTGTTTGGTTTTTTTTTTTGTTTGTTTGGTTTTTTTTAAAGAAGTCTGGGTTTTATTATAGCTAAGCGCTTGGCTTGAAATGTTAAGGTGAAATAAAAGTGGATTTTTCCCCTCCCAAATGCTAAAGGAGTATTGGAAATATTTTAAACAAACGAAAAGCAAGGTAGGTTTGTTTTCTTAGTCCTTTGCTTTAGAGACACTGTTGCAAGTTTGGTTTCTGAGATCTTAAGACATRTACATTGCCCCACTCCAACCTGCTGCCACTGAAGTGGTAGCATCCTGCCCCGTATGCTGCATCAGCCATTAGTTGGACGTTACACCACTTCACATGCATCATCTTCACCGGTGTCTTCAGCATCTGATGATGAAGCCAGACCTGAGTGAGATGGCAGCTTTTGGAGACGCATCATTGACATGCACCCTCCTTAAAAAGTGACAGGACTGTCACTTTTAAAAGACAGGACAGTCCCCCTAGCTTTGAGATGAGACTTTCTTTAACCAAGATCTGTGGTTAAGTCTGCAGTCTTGCTGCAGTCTTGTCATACTCCACAGCTAAGAAAGGAGAAAACATTTCCTCTAACAAACAGCTTCGTGTAGTCGAGGTCTTAGAAGCCTTGCTGTTAGCATGCAGTGTGCAACGTCATTTGGGGACATGGCCCTTAATTACTTTGCACCTCWCTGTTTTGTTGTTTTATTTTGTCCTTTTTTATATGAAAAGGTTTCATGTGGGACCTTGGCATGCTGTTGATGAGTCAGCAAGGTGGCATTTTCCATGCTCCATTCTGAAGCAATGCAGGATGAAGGTGTCCTAGCTTTATGTTGATGAAGCTGTCATCTTTCTACAGTCATATAATAGCAAGGTCCTGTGAGCCCAACACTTATTTGGATGCGACAGTGTGCTAAGCCATCTGTCCTGAAAATTCATCAGATTCCAGTCAGCTCTTATAAATCCAACATTTGGTTACTATCATATTTTCCTGTCCTGCTATCTAGAATCAAATAAAGGTAAAGGTGATGCTTTATTCTGTTATCATCTCCATAAATTTCTGTTATTTTTTTGAACTTCTGATGTTGCTAGAGAACASGGATTGGTGTTAAAAACAGCTCATCAAGTGGAAGAAGAAGTGCCAGAATGGGTAAGCACAGAGCGTGGAGGAGGAGGAATGGACAAGCCAGGTAGCATGGCAGACAGCTATAGGTTGAGAGGTCAGTTGGGAAGATACCAGAGATGGAAGCCAGAACATCAAGAGGATGGAGACAGAGTAGCTGGAAACAAAAAACAGGGAAGAGAGGGAAGAGTAGAGAACGCGTGTACTAGTAAGTGCTGGAAGTGGATTGAGGAGCAGGCAACTCCTTATTTGTGTGTAATACCATAGTGCTGTAGAAGACTGGCGTTTTGTTCTTGTTGATGGTCTGAAAGGAGCTCAGGCCCTTATCTCTTACCCCTTTGGAAACAGAGGGGCTGCGGAAGGAGAGATCCACTAGAGGAGAGAGAGAAGTGTTTGGAAAGTGTTTTCTGTCACTTCTGCACAGTCAAGAGCAATATAATAGAAAGCAATGGCTGCATGGAGTGACAATACATAATTCCTGTCTTAGTTACGTTTCCCACCTCATCCTGTTGAGTTTTCTTAACCTTAGCTAGGTAATACTCCACTACTGAAACACAAGTACTATTATCAGTGCTGTTAGGAAAAGTGATAGTATTTTAAGGAGAGTTCTAAAGGAATCCGTCAATGGCATCAATATAGGTTTGATTTTTAGTTTAGATTGTTMCTTAGATTTATTCTCCCACTTAAACTGTGTCTGTGCAGATTATATTCTTTAGATGAACACAGAGTGTTGATGAAAAAAATATTGTTGAATTCTTTCCCTTCCCCCCCCCCCCCTTTTTTTTTTCCTTTTTTCTTTGGAAAACTGTTTTAATCTATCTGAGATGAAGGAATCCCACTCATGATTAAGAAATACTTTTTTTTTTTGGCCCATATTGTATTTCATTTTTTGCCTGTATAAATGGCTACCTTTCATCTATGAGTCTCAGAACCTTTCTCGTCTATAACTTTTGATGCAATTCAGTGTGATTTAATTTTAGTTGCAAAGTTTGGCATTATTATTCTAATGCTCGCTTTTTCTGAGAGGTGAATTATAGAAACAACACTTGTGAGATGCAAACTTCTYGATGATGACATCAATTTGCTTTTCACCATTAGGCACAATAAATTACTTTTCTTTGCAGGTGAAATTTGCTACACTGACATGTTTCCTCCTCCACAGAACACGGTTGTATTCTGAGGCGGTGATAAAGAGCGAGCAGTCATGAAACTGAAGTAGCATTTAACTTTTCATTTAACTTCATCTTTATCTACTTGATAAACTCTGTATTAAGTTTCACAGATGGGTTGTTTTCAGATTGTGTTTTAATTTCCTGTTACCTGTGAGGAATGCGCACTTAACTTCGTGATAGGCCTCCCCAGGGAGCATAATATTGCAATTCCAAAAAAAAAAAAAGGCCCAGATCCTGTAGCCTTGCGCATTCTAAACTTCTGCTGTGAAAAAAGCAGAAGAGATTTTCCTCTGTAAAGGAATGAGGAAGGAAGTCTCCTGAGTAGACTGTGTTTTTGACAAAGCAGATTTTGTTTTTTATGGCTTGATTCAGTATTAGATTACTGCAGTCTCATTCCGTCTTAATTTCATCAATCAGTGGAGTTTTTTCAGCCCAAAATTGGCACAGGGGATGGTAGCCTTAGCTTCTCTGTAATTATTTTCTAATCTATGTGGATAAAAAAAAAAGGGCCAGCAGCACTTTTCTATTAAATATATTRTAAATGTGATCTGAGTTTGGCATTGAACACTTTGAACATTAAGTGGTTGGAAAAAAATAACTTAGAAAATAATTTTTTGTTATTGCAAATACATTCAGACAGGGATTTACTGCAAGAAAAAGGAACTAATGTCCTTAGGCTGTAACAGGGGCTACAGAGGCAAACCTCATATCTCCCTATATTGCAAAGGATGAGAGGTTGTCCGAATAAAGCCTTAGTGAGAGGGGTACAGGAGATGGCTGTACCAGAAGAACACAGTTATCATTACACACCTTTCCCTAACCTGAGGGGAAAACTCCGAGGTGAGTTTGTTGAGGTCTCCTCCCTGGTGTTAGCTCCTGCTTCTSGTAATGAAGCCCGCTGCTCCGGGGCTGCGTGCCTGGGGAGAGGAGSGAGCGATGCGCGGGAAAGATCCGTCGTGTGACAGGAGCGTCCTTAGGACAGCAAGGTCGTCTGTCCTTCAGGCTATGGAGTCAGACCCTTCCAAAGCAAGCTTAAAGAGAGGGAAAAAGACAAAAACCATAATATTTAAAATGACTAAATGAGTTCTTGAGCTAAGAGGTGTTTCAGGACGTTCAGCCCCATCTTATGTATTTCCAAGATTTATCGCTTAATTTATGCTTCAGAAACCTCATTTAATTTCCATGCTGGTGCTAGAATCTTGTCCGCCTTTCGCAGCCGTGTCTGTTAAGGTCAGAGCTACCAGGCCTGCACAGTCCGGGCCCGATCTCTGGAGCAGGCAGCTCACCTGCATCRCTTCACTTTAATGGGCCTCCAGGTGCACACAGAGCTACTGTGAAGCAGGCCAGGTATACAGGTCCCTAAGCATGAATTGGTACCTAATTTAATGTATCCAGGGGTGAAAATGACTCCTGGCAGCTTAGTATTTTCTGTCCCCAGGACTCCTATTTCATAGACTGCTCTTTATGTTTCAGACAGGAATCATTTATGGTAGGCCTGTACCGGAGCCAAGTAGGCACGTGCCTCTAGGTGTTGCCTTACATTATGTCTTGTTTCGTCTGTGAGTTACCACTGTTYTTTGAATTTTACGATCGGCCTTTTTGCTGGAACATCTTAGTAGGGCTCCGCTAGACCCGAGGGCTRGAAGGGCAGAGCAGAGGTGTGTAGAGCAGGAGCTCTTGTGTGTAGAACAAGCCCCTTCTCTAGCAGCTTTCAGCAGGGAGGGACTAGGGCGCTGCCCCCTCTTTCCCGCCGGTCTCTTTTGCTCAGCTTCGCTCTTCACCTGCTTGTCTCTCCCCTCTTCTCCTCAGCCTCGCTCGCTCTCCTCCGGGCTAGGTGATGTCCTCCTCACCGAACACACGGTCGCGTGTCTCCCTTCCAGAAGATCCAAGGCGCCCACGGCGCTCCGTTCACCTGGCTCCCTCGGAGACGCCGTAGTTTGCTGTCACCATTCGCCGGGGCTCTTTCAAGGCAAAGGAGCCTAAAATAGCTAAAAGGCTGCCGCCGTTGAAGGTGAGCATGTGACCGTGCTTCAAAGCGAGCTGCCACCGAAAGCCCACAGAAACAGCACRTGGTCTGCTGCCATCTGCTTACACCTCTTTCTTGCACCCTCCCTTGGTCTTGTCACTTGGGGCTGCGGCGAGCTCTTCGCACAAGGTCTGTCTTCTGCGCCTTGGCAAGGGGCACTGCACGGTGGCACTTTCCCCACCCCATCGTTGCTAAGCCCTCGGCTCGCTGTGATATAAAGCTGCAATATAAATAACAGTGATAGCACCACGATAATTGTGTAATGTCATCCAGTGGGGGTGTGGGTTGGAGCGAGCAGCAGTTTCGTTCTGTGGTGTACGCCGCGTTGTAACTCATCCCTGGCGCGAATTTGCTGATAGTACTCGCAGAGCTCATTTATTGATTGGTGATGTCATTGCTCTATAGGAGGGCAGATGAGGTAGTTTTACCAAATTACTGACGACTGTGACCTTGAGATGGATCGGATGGTTGAGAAGGAGAGATCGGTTGCTGATAACAAAATGTCCTTGTTCCGAAACGGAATCGTCATCTGTTAATTATTGGGGAGGGGTAACGGTAACAAATACCAGCATGTCACAAGAAGATACATCATATATTGATTTTTACCAGTACTCATTTACTCTGGTTTTGACAGGTGACTTTTGATGGTTTTGCTGCCTGCTTATTTTGGTCATGATCACAAATGAAGCTGGGACAGCATAAAAGCTGCGGTGAACTGAAGGAAAGGCTTCGTTTCTGATAACGAGTCACACTTTATTTTTTGGTTTTTAAGTAGGAGTGGTTATCACATGAGAAATTCTGCGAGATGGCATCAAAAAAAAGTGCCARTGCGGAAGCCACCTCCTCCCTCCTTCTCTCCGGCTGAATTAGAGATGACTTGAGTATACGTTTGAATAAGGGACAGCAGCAGTTTTAAAGTGAATTCTCAATACAAGGGAAAAAGAGATAAGTACTATCCAGCTCTGTCTTTTAGATAGACAGTAGACAAAACTCAAAGATCATGGGGAAAAGAAAAAGAAATGTATCCACTTGTAGCTGTGGTTGCTAATAATGTCTTWAAAAAAAGAAAGACATATTTTTATTTCAGTGGAAACTGGCTGAGACATCCTTGTGCAAAACATAGGAAACATTCAATTAGGATTATCATGAATCCTGATAAGAAGAGAGGGGTTTGAAAAGGCAGAATTTGGAAAGAAAAGTGGTTGAAGAGCTATTTTGGCTCTACTGTTTGTTTGATTGATTGTTTTTTAGCTGTTTCTTGTCAAGATTTGGTTGTTCTTTTGTTCCTCTCTCCTTAGCATACTGGAGCATTTACCGGGTAAATATTATATTGAAGAACTTGTCAAGGACTTCTGTTCAAATATATCCTCACTGAAAGCAGTGGAAGAAATTAATTAATTAAGAGTCTTGTGCTGGGAAATCTTTCTGTATCTTGGTGAAGAATTGTTTCATATGGATGAAATGAGAACTTTCGTGGATGTGATCTCTTCARCAGTATTTCTTTTTCAAAAAGTATGTGATAAAACTAGATAAAATTGTGAGAAAATTATGAAAGTGATGAAATTATTTTAATTATTTTGTTCAGAAGCAGAGACTCATGTAAGGAACCATTCTTCACTGAGCTTCGAGCCCAGTCCCTAAGCACTCTGTTTGTGTTTTTGTGTTTTTGTTACAACCTTGTATGAGTTAGGCAACTCCTGTTATCTCTGTCTTACAAATGAAATATGCACAGAGTAAAGGACGAGCACAGCAACACAGACTGAGGTTTGATTTCGGTTTCTCAAATTCTAGACAACTATTTCACCCTCTAGATCACTTTTCTGTTTGAATTATTGCCCAGCATTTTTTGCTTTGTACTCRTGTCATTCACTTGCTCTCTCCACTCCCTTTCTTCGGTGTGATCACAGCTCTCAGTTACCTCAGTTAACTTGCATCCTTGACTAATAGAATTTATGCACTTGGAAACAGTGTCAAGTCACTGAACAGTTTCTGCCTCTGAATTACTGCTTCGGAGAGGGAAATTTGCCCCCGGGCTGTGGAGCAGACTTCAGTGTGTGTATCAACTCATTAAGTCCAGTCTTCCATCTTGCAGTGTTTACCTCCTGCATTTTTCCTCTGCTCTTGCTAAGAACCTCTTTGTTATTTTAAAGTAGAATTGATTGACAATGCTTGTCATCAAAGCTTCCACTGAGGTAGCTCCCCGTTCCTCTGTCAGCTACTGCCTTACTGTCTATGCTTAGCAACAACTGCAGTTGTACCGAGGTTCATACCCTYAGATGGCTCTCACATCAGCTGTTTCGGTCTCCTTCCCCTATTTTTTGGAGGACATCCCAGCAAGATTAAGCAAAACAAAACCTGTAACAAAAGTACGCTTTAGCAAATGTCAAGCATTTGCCCCAGATTTCTAACCCCTCTCCAAAGCTCTTTTACAGTTCGGTGGTGGAGGCTAAACCCTGATTTGTTTTCTCTGTCCRGGGAGATGGGGATGTCTCCTCATACCTGTGACTACCTGAGAGAGCAGAAGAGCCCAGACCTGTCTTGCYCCACAACAAGAAGGGTTTCAAATGCAAGGATGTTTATTCACAGGGGCTAACCATCACTCCAGAAAGTCTTCCTTTTCTTCAGGGTCCCTTCTTCACTTCTTTGCCTGTCTTGGTACTGCTGGGTGGCCTGCCCTTGAGATTTTTTTTTTCCAACCTTGCAGTATTTTAGAGCATCTGCTGTAGAAATCCATCAACCATTTGAATTGTAAATAATTGTTTTCTGGAAGCTAGAGTGATGCACATTCTCATCTGGTATAAATTTGTGTAGCTTCATCAACCTGGAAAGAAAAATTAATGGCCATTCTCTCAGAGCAAGGTTTGGTGGATTGTGCTGATGGCATAATGGTACTTCTTGTACCACAATGCATTCCACTTCAAATATTTTCTTACATTGCATGTAAGGAGTTGTGTCTTAGAGATCAAAACATGTGCCCTCTGCATCCTAACTTTCTTGTTCACAGAGGTGTGAAGAGGTCTGGACCCAGTACACGTAATCCTGGGTTATTTTCTTGTCTTGAATTTCTTCAGTAATGAGTGATTTTTGKKKTTTTTTTTTYCYCCACATTTGTTTACTCCTCTCCAAGCCAAAGTGAAACATTACAGTGACTTGTTGTGTAGACTAGAGATTGATGGGTTGTRAAGAATTGTGTATTTGATTTTCCTGGAAGACTCAAAGGAAAATAAGTAGGCTACTAGGGACATAGAGGGTGATTTATTTTTACTTGCCTGTCTCCATTATTGACATTTCTAAAGTACCTGTCAYTGATGGATATAGATGTTATTAAGTGAGATATCCAAAATCCACGTGAATCCGGAATAATTACAGGATGCCACATGGACTAGAAACAAGATTGTATACATATGTGTCTTGACTTGTGATCTGAGCRGTTACTCTTTTTCAGAAGATAACTATTTCTCTTGACCTGTTTTTAAGGGAATATTTAATCTGCTGTTCCTTACAACAGTTCTGCTTGGAAGTGAGAGGATTTGGGTGAAATCTTTGCTTAGCCTGGCACTGCTAGCAGCTCTCAGCCATGCTCCTTTGTTACTCTYTTTCTTCTTGAGATACATTCACCAGGTGAAGGAATGGAGCTCCCTTCCTATAGATCTGTCATTTGTGACACTGCTTGATAGAACACTCTTGGTTTGGTCTTATTTAGTTTGATCTCTAGTTGGAAGGTTTCCGTTGCCTCTGCTGCTTCTTTGCTCTTGCCTGAGTTTCTYAGAGTTACCATAAAAGCCCATCTGCACCATGTGCCTCTTGGCTCTTCCTGTTGTGCTTTTTCTAGTCCACTGAAGGAAGAAGTTGAGCTTCCAGYGTTTCCAGACAAGAAAAGGCAAGTCAGAAGAAGACTGTTGTGTGTGAATGGAAAGAGTGTACTAGGATACCTCTGAATAACCCTGCCAGGCTAYTCTTCTGTTCACTTTGATGCCAAGYAGATGCTGGGAGGGGGCCGACCAGGATGATGTGACCTGTATCGTGAAGCAGTCAGTAACATAGAACTGTCTCTGAAATAAATAACAAAAAGCCTTTCCTATACCATAGCTTTCATTATGGTATRTATTTTGTCAGTGTAGATGTAGTCCATTATGGCAGTAAAAGTCAAGTATTTCTATACTTAGCACTAGAGAGGGGCAGTTTTTGTTGGTGTCTGAAAACATCTTAGTAAGACAGAGGTTGGTGTCATGTACTTCAGATTCTTAACTTAGAGACTTTCAGAAAAACTTAGTAGCGCTTTGATTCTTTTTGAAGACCTGTCCCTGAAGGGCCTAACAGATCAGCCGTTCTGGGGCATCCACCACTGCAYGAGGAGCCTGTCTACCTGATGATCTTYRTGGCTCTCCTCTCGTAAATCATTCYCTCTARTACATGCTCTAGTATTCCATCGTGGGGAGGAAAATAAGTAGTAGCCACTAAGGCCTGTGAGTGAATTTTATGCTGATAGAAAGGTCACGTCCCACAAAGTGAAAGATCCTATATAAGTGGCACTCGTTTTGCATTTTTTCACTTCTTCTATTGTACATCTTCTTCCTACTCTAAGAGGATTAGCAGATACATCTGTCTTGGAAGGATGCTCTATGCACAGTGCGAATTTGGAGTGAAAACTTGCCTGCCTACGTCTCCTTTGCTAGAATTAGAAAGTGAGGTCTTTTGCTTCTGCTTTAGAAGTGATACTTGTGAAGAAAGCAGCTTTACAACTCCTGTCTCCATTATGCCATAAAAGTAGATGGGAGTCACCTTTGCAAAAAAAAGTTTTGGAACCCACTGCTCTTCTCCTCTTCTGTGGCTCAGCAGCAGCGGCGGTCCCTTCTGCAGAGGGTTCAGGAGTGCAGTACGCACCCCTGCAAATGAAAAACACCAGAGGCATTTACGTAGTAGATCATACTGGAGCGAAGACTACAAACTTTCACATCTGAGTCATCTGCTGGACAGCCACRTATTTCTCTGAAGAAATGTTTGTTATTAAAGTAATTCTGTTTGCTTTCCTGCAGCTGAATCATTTTGCTCTTAGATGGTGAAGTGGTGAAGGTTATATACAAATGGGATTTTCTTGCTCACTGTCCCTGGTTGATTGTTGAACAACAGTGATCAAAGCTTGGTCTTACTTCCAACTATAAAAACAATTGTTTCATTCTGGTGGGACTCTGTCAGTATTTGTGAATATATCGGTGTTTTGTGTCCATAGAAACCAATGAACACTTCCTCCCAATTTTCCATCTCCTAAATAGGCTGTGACACTTGGATGTCCCGTCTCTCACTTACCTGAATCAAACAATCTGCAACAATGATCTCTTGTCTTCTGCATCCCCCATTTATCACCTTGGTAATGGGCAATATCTTTGTTAGAGCTCATGTTTCTCCTAGGCAGGGTACATCCAGACATTACYGAACCCTATAATCTTCTTTCATTTTTATTCTACATCGTGGATTTGTTTAAGGGATTTTTTTCAATAATAACCATTTAAAAAAAAGCATGTAATGTGGGGAGTGCTGGCTGAACTGCCAACAATCAAGGCTGCACATTATCTGTTATTTTTACTGGATGGCCTTTAAAAGTGAGATTATTTTTTCCCAAAGTCAGTGGCTGTTTAAAGTTTTCACAATGATTCCATGTTACATTTCAGCAATAATGAGTTAGATTGTCTTGAGAACAAGGTACAGAAAAATACATTTTTGTACCATTTTAAAATATAGTCCAGTGGTTTCATTGAGTACCTGTGTAGCACATCCACATTTGGGGGTGGATACATGAAGTTTGGCTATGGAGTTGCCCTGGGTCTGCCTTGTCATTTGCATTGCAATTTGCCCATAATTGGCCAATTTATAAACTCCTGAAGTGTCTCATTTGTACCTCCACAGTAGGAGCTTGTTAGGTAGTTGAATTCTTGAAATAATCTGTCTGCACTGAGCAGACTGTATTTTAAAAGYGAAGGACTTGCTTTGCTATTACTACATCTGTCTCCTGAGGAGCACTGTGATTTGAGGTATAGAAAGTGTATTTTCATTGGTTGTGTGGACAGTATGGAGTAGATGGAGAGGATGGAGGGAGAACAAAAATTCTGGGAGATGTGGTCTGGAAAAGGAGTGGAGAACGTGGGACTGTCTGACCAAGGGAAGGTTGGTGATTATGGCTGTGGCAGTCAAGTGTGGACTGGCATTTTGGGGCTGGGCTGACCATGTCCAGGAGATACTGTATGATAGAACTGGGATTGGGATGACAAGCGAGGAGGGTAAAGAATTTGGGGTGGGAAGGAGATATTCTTTCTTGAACACTTCTGTATCCACCTGTTGACATCTCTTAGCCTTTCTGCGGTGTCAGCACACAGATGTGAAAGCAGATTGTGTGTCCTAACCCTGCCCTGTTGGTATGTGGGGAGCTTGATCATCCCTTCTGGCATTCRCTTATTCCCTTGCCTCAAGTAGAAGAGGTCCCCGTTGCATTCAGAGGTTCATGAAGGTTTCAATCCAGAGCMAAGTGCAGACATAGCGTCTTGGGTCTGTTTGGGTCAGCACAAATTTCTGCCTACCCAGTATCCCATTGGGGGAGGTCTTCTCTGGTCTCCTCCCCWGCCTGCTGGAGGCAAACCTGGCTTGGCATGAGGGACCTTGAAGAGCAGTCCTTAGTGCCTGCAGTTCAGAGTTACAAAGCCCTTACATACCAGACTGCTGGCACTCATGCAGGAAGGCAGCACAGGCAGRGGGGCAGCTGGGGCTGAGTGCGTATGTGGGAGGGAAACCTCTTCAAATGGTGTAAATGGGCTTGGAAGAGACCTTGGTCCACAACCTGCATCTCTCCCAGGCTTGGTTCTGTGCCTGTGCGGTGAGAGCACAATCTCCTCACAGCGGGGTTGTTCATGAACATGCACYAATTTTCATGCGTCAGGCACTTAGGTAATATGGTGGCAGCCRGAAGAGAACCTGTAGGGAAATTACCCAGTCTGTCTTAAAAGCGTGGTTTGAATTAGAGATACAAATAAGGCTTAGGACCACTTCTTAATAGCGAGGATGAAGCAAAATACTTGAGTAGTCTTTATTCAGTAACACCAGCTCTACTGTACAGTGAATGACACCATTTCCTGTGGAAAAAGTACTGTGTGATTGTAAAATTAAGAAAGAAGGTRAAATATTGCACAGTTGGCCTTATTTGTGGTATTTCCTTGTCTTTTCGTTATTAGCTGTGCAAATAGAACATTTTTATGTGTCTGTATGTGTGTGTAATGAATTATCTGTGACTAATTTCACAGTTGTTCGGGGCTTTCTATCCTAAGATGTCRGAGCACTTTAAAGCGGGTTTAAAGACCATAAAGTACCTAGCACTTCTGTCAGCCYGCCTTGGTCAGCTGGCTTGCCTTCCGAAGTGCTTGTGTCTCTGGCTGTTAAAAATGGCAATAGCTTTAGCTGAAGGAGGTAAGAGGGRCCTTTTTTCCTAGCCTATTTTCTTGTGGAAAGAAGAGTCATGTYAAAAAAGCATGATATTTTGGACAGGAAAATCATGTCTGGTCATCTTTTACAAGGCTTTTGATAAATCASCTCCTGTTGTATTTGTAAATCTGAGTAGGAATAGGTGAGAGATACAGGAAAATATGACTCTAAAGCCRCAGATGATATCAGCGAGGAAATAGGGCCAGGTGAACTCTCACAACTGGGTGTAAATTGTTTAGAAAATGTTGTGTTTCAGATCACTTGTGGGTCTTGGTGCGTGCGAAGCCACTTGGCACCCAGCCAGCTTGCACCCTTCCGTACGCCGTGCTACCTTGTGTGTCGGCCYCTTSCTTTGCTCTTAGCCTGTCTTTGCAAGCCTTTTCCGTCCATACTATAGATGGAATAAACACAACACTTGCAAGTGGGTTTTATTATTTTTTTTTTTTTATTATTATTATAATATTTTGAGGCAGTGAGGCCCTTGAGCCCTCTCTGAGCGTTGGGATGTTTGGCAAGGACGGGGGTGTTGTTGGAGGTGCCAGGGTGTTTAGCAGTGCGGCTTTGCTGCTCTTCAGTCTCGAGTATATCGCAGTGCCTGGTACCTACGTTGAATTGTGGCTCTTGGGCATACCATGATATAAATTAGGGTATCCAGTCCTGCTGAGTAACTAGACTTGTTCACGCTAGCTGAGCTTGCACACCTTCCTGCATGTGGTTCCGTGAGGAAAGAGAGGTTTTTGTCCGACTGACAGTAGGCTCTACACACTGTTAGATGTTCTTCAAGTCAGAGCGCTCCTGGTTTCAGGGATCAAAACTGGCCGCTTGCAGCTGGGACACAGGGATAATTTTGCACTAGCTTCCAAGCTGAGCAGTAGTTCCGAGTTTAGCAGCTGTCCCGGACGAGCCAAGAGGGGGAATCTCGCACCTCTCCTGCCGCTGCCGCTGTGTCAGCGCGCCAGGCGGCYGGCTCGGCGAGCGCCCGCCGCCCGGGTTGGCGGGAGCCAGAGCCATCGCGGGGCCCGCGAGCGCCGGGAGCTTAATTGCTTTCGGAGGCAAGGGCGGAATCTGGAGGACCCAGCACAACCTGCTGAGAGCTCGTAAATCAGGCGATGCTATCGGGTTGCTGTGCTCGGGCTTGCGCGGGCTCGGCTCGCTTTGCCGGCCCGGGGGGGCTCCGCGCTGGTTCCCGGCCGCGGGGAGCGCCGGCTCTGCTGGTTGGCGTCGAGGCGGCTCCTGTCCTTGGAAAAGCGTGGACAGAAAGAAGCGGTTGTTCCTTCCGCCTTGGGATCGGCGGGGCGCTTCTGCAGGCGGGTTTACTGTCCGCTTTGGACCAGGTGGGTCCTGGCCACTGCCCGTTGCAGCAGGCTTGGAAGGAGAGCTGCCTAGCAGGAGCTTGACCGCTGCTTGAGTTTATCTTACCTTAGGGAAAGTGCTTAAGATGCCAGTGTTCACTTGGTCCCTTATTTGCTTGTTTGTTTTAATGCGAGTCTTTCAGCCACTTTTGTAGTCAGTCCATCCCTGATGAAAAAAATGCCTTTTCTTGGTAAGGAATAGCATTTCCAAATATGCTTGCACAGAGTAGGTCCCCAAGTCTTGTTTTCTGATGTAGCTCTTGTGAAACCTGTGGGTTTGGCCCCCTAAATGTCTTGCTGGCATTTTTATCCACAGCACAGCTGTAAATGTAGCTTTCCCTATCTCCTTAGATACTTGCTTTACAGGCTCTTCGTTGATAGGAATACTCTTTTGATTTATGTGCATGGAAGCTAAAGCAGGGAAAGGTTTTAATGTAAGACAGCCAAATAGTCTTGGATCTTTTGGTCAGTTTCCACTAGTATTAAGCCCATAATCTGTCCTGTTAGATTTAGTTTGAGAGGAAGTTCATTTTTTAAAGAAGAGAAACCTGCCAGGTGACATTCGATAGGTCGTCTCGAGTCGCCACCAGAAACGGTGTTGAGCGTTGCTGGCAGAGGTGCCCGCAGGACGTCCCACGGGCTCTTGGATTAGTTATTGAAGTGCCCTGGCACCGCAGGCGGTGTGGTGCCCGCGACGCACGCTTGGTCCGCGCCAGCTGGAGCTGAAGCAGGGCTCAGCTTAAAGCCCTCCAGAATGAATCTGTGGCCGCAGAAACCGAGCGCGGGGGTAGCGCGTCCTCCCGACTGCGGCTCGTTCCTGGAGGTCAGTGAATGCGCGTTTTAGTGTGGGGAGCCTCGTGCAGCCGGAGTTACCGCCATCCGAGAGGTCCGCAGCTCGAGGGGTTTCCTGGCGGTGCAGACTGAGCTCTGGCTTTCCCTGAGGTGCTGGCGGGCGCCTTGTGCTGACACGCCTCGGCAGGGCTGGCGAGAGGCGCGCTGCAGCTTCGCACCCCTGCTGCTGCTGCTGCTGCTGCTGCTGCTGCTGCTGCTGCTGCTGCTGCTGCTGAGCACGGGGACGAGTTCTGCCTTCCCGGGCTGGGCACGGAGAGTGGAAACGCGGGCTCAGCGCCGCGAGCCGCCTCCTCGACAAACGGTGAATTTCAAGTGCTTCGAGTAACGGAAATATTTAGAAAAGAAATCCAACCTCTTAGTTGGAACTGGAACGTTGCATTTCTTTTCCTAGAAGACAGCTGCTCTCGGTTCCTCCCGTTGCTCTCGGTTTCAGCTCCAGCGGCGCCGCTCGAGTGGCACTGGGTGTGAGGGGAGAGTCTGGCCTGTGGTGAAAGGCAAGAGGCAAATGCAGAAAAAACAACTCTGCAACGGTGACTTCCCCCAGGTATTACAGATGCCTGGAAAGTCTGTTTGGGGAACAGTTTTGGTGCTCTCTGCAAATAAAATTCGTGTGGCTTCAGCTAGAAGTCATGCCTATTATGCATCTCCATGATGAAGCACTAGCATGTTAATACCAAACACCCTGAAAAAAACTCATTATAAATCCAGTTTGAGACCTCACCCTCAACCACATCACAGAACCACCATGACTGTCAGTAATGGGCATTGTGGCTGTGAAAGAAGTGAGGAGTACTTCACATGAAAATATTGACAGATTTCAGGTGGCCAGTGCCCTCCAACTACAGACTCATACTGCACTTGTTGCTAGCCCCTTCTGTGAGCCCCTCACTGCTGCGATAGCGTTAGGAATAAACAAGCTATTTCCCACTGCCAAATTCATGCTTGCAGCGTGAATTTATTAACTTTACTAATATGTTGGAAGCTAATGTTGCAGCTCGGCACTCTGACTGCAGAAGGTATTTGGGCTCCCAGTTGCTGTTGAAGGCAGGGAGCTGAGATTAATTTCAGTACTTTCATTGTTGGCCATCAGAGCATTGCGGACTAGCAGGCATCTCGACTGCCACAAGGTAGCTTTAGTTCCCTTTTCGACACGGTTTACGCAGCTTGCCTTGAATTCTTCCGAGAACGCGGTGTCCGCCCTTCCTGCATTAAAAATTACAGTAGTTCTCCCCGAGGAGGGCTGCGCCAGCCAGCTGTGCTGTCAGGCTGCCCAGGTCTTTGCCATGTAGATGCCTGTCGAAGACCCGTGTGTGTGTGTGTCCTTTTGGGCACTGTCCCCTCCACGTGCCCTGTGTGACGGCAGCAAGGCGGCCCCGCTGCAGACACGTGGTGCAGCCCAGAGTTTAGGCACCTGGGATTTGTGCTCATCGTTCCTGCTGTAGCACGCAGCGTGTCCTGAGCATTTTGGTGACCTTATTAGCCTACCTCCTGTATTTGCACAGCGTAGGGTCTGTACAGTTTTGTCAGGCTCTGCATCGGTTTGTTGCTCCYCTGGCTTATTTCTCGTGCCTGTGTAAAGCACTAAGCTCGTTGCTCGATGAGTAACTGGAATGTAAAGGTGGAATCGTGTGGCTGCTGCTAGCAGTCCCAGTCTTGCAATAAGCCAGTAGATGGGGTGTGTGCAACTCCTGTGCACTACCACTACRCTGCTTCTGAATCCAAAGATCCGGCTTTTATTTTACAGGATTATTTACAGAGAGCCGYTGTCACCGTTAGATGGAGATGGGCCTCAACATCAAGCACAGTTTGGAGCCCTCCTAGGCAGAGGCACCCCAAATTCTTCATGGATCCTTAGGCCTGTAGGGCTCTGAGAACACTGTGTGGCCTAAGGTGCAGCTCTCCACTGAGCTGGGCCTTGGAAATCTCGACATGAATTTGGTATCATAAACCTGTTTTTAAAGTAAAATCATGAATTAGGGAAGTTTAGGTTAAACAAAAATGAATTTTGGTACCAGAGAGTTCGGTTTGACTTGAGGCTACATTATTTTTTAGGTATAGATACTGTGGGCCCAGCTGTGAAATATATGTTCTCTTTTTGTATCTCCAAGCCAAGCGTGTACGAGGAGATGTCTCACAGCTCCAGCAGTGTTCAGAGGTGCTTAATCCTATTGATTATGCCTAAGAAACTTGGATTTGTTGGTAGTGTAAGTGAGATGCTTTAGCTGCTGTGAGCAGGTTTGATAATGCAGGTAGCAGAAGAAAGGGACTTGTTGCACASTGGAGGGGAGTCTGCGCTTGAGTCCGGTTAGGCCAAGCTCGAATAGAAATAAATCTTAGTAAGGAGACTAGTGGGGTTAGGACAGTTTCCCGAGTGGAACTGTTCCTCTGTGGAGCTTAAAGCAGAGCAGAGGATGAACCAACACATACAGAAGTACTTTGGTCTGAGGTCATTTTTGCCATTTGGAATTAAACAGTCTAGAGACTGAGTCCTGGTAGGTCTCAGTTGCTAATACATGATTTGTGATGGAGAAATGTTGAAAGGATTTGTTAATAATTAACCGAGGAAAAGCTGCTGAAACGGAATCCATGTCTGACATGCCTACACATAAGGAGGAAGTATCTTGCCAAGAAATAAATTAAAATTAGACTAGTGTATCAGAATTCAGTTATCTTCTCAGAAGCAGCACAAATGCTGCTGGCCAAGGACGTACAGCTGAAGTTTCACAAGAGATCTTGGGAAGAAATTATGCATGTGCGTGCATGTACACGTGTACATGCACACACACGTGTGCACGCCCTGCCAGGCTGCTAGTGCAACTGCAGGAATCTAAAAATCTTTAACTAGCAGGGTGGCTTCAGTTAATTTGAAGGAAGAGTTTAGCATAATATGGCAGAGTCCTAAGGTACCGGTTTTGCTTGCGGCTGTGGCAGTAGAGATAAATAATGCAAATCTGCTACCTAGTGCCACCTTGCAAGAGAACCACCACTGAAGTGTTTAAATCCAGCGAGTGAAGTGGTGCCTAGAATACACCAAGGATTTAACACGAATGAATCGTTTTCATAGCAGTCTAATTTTACATCGTAACGTAATCTCAGTTTCTCCTCTGCCATTAATGTGCAAATCTGCTGAGTGTGCAGTTCACTTGGCTCCCTCAGGCGGATGGCAGGTCAGCTTTTGAATGCAGGAGAATTCATGAAATTCAAGTGTTTTGTGTACAGTTAACTGCAGTTGTGCAAGTACAAAGACTTTGCTTTATCAGCAGATGTGGTCTAGGTTTACATTTGTGTCCACATTAAATTCTTATGTTTATTGCAATTGTGGGGGTAAAAAAAAAAAACAGCAGCTCAGCGCAGTATTTAACAGTCTGCTTTGATAGCTGGCCAATCCACTTACCCTTGCGTGAAGCACATGCTACAGTAGCTCTTTCTTCCATTAACACTTTGATAGCTGGGAACCAGGAATGATTCACGTGACGTGGAAAGGAGAGAGAGGAAAATAAATAAATAAATAATAATAAAAAAACCCAAGATTAGCAAAACCTTTGTGCTCACACCTCGTGCCAAGCCAGCCATGGATGTGTGTGCTATGAGCAGGATTCAACCGTGGTGTTTGCTGGGCTGCCACGATGCACAAATGGTATTTGAGGACGCGATGCAGTATGTGCCGAATTTGGGATGGCGAGCAAGGGGCAGCCTTTCCATTAGGAAACGGGAGTTGGGCCGGGCACTTTCTGGTTGGTGGAAGTTGTTCCTGGCTGCTGCTCGCCGCGGCTCGGCTGTCTCCCGTGTGACACAGCTGTGTTGCCTCACTGCTTGCCTGGGCTAGCGCTCCGGGTGCGGAGCAGGAGGCGCGTGCCAGCGCCGCATCTGTCTGCTTAAGGCTCCTCTTTGTGCGGTGGAGGGTTGGAGGGGGTTCATGTCTGYGCGTGCAAAAATGGTGATGGGCTTTAAGCCATCCGGCCTAAAAGAGAGCAGAAATCCCCCCTGCCAGCGCAGGCGCTGTTTGTGGTGCTTYGTCCACACGGTGCGGAACGGCTCCCGGCGAGTGAAGAGCGGCCGGGACGTCACCGTGTTGATGCCGTCCCTTGGAGTGACCRGGGGTCTCATTCACAGGGCGCAGGAGTAGCTGTTTTTATATTCCCCAGGGTTAAACCCTGTGCTGTGTCCTCTGTTAAACTGGAGAAATAAAGCCCAGGAGAAGCACATGGAAAACAGGTTAGCTCAGGCCAAAACCTGGCATCTGGAGCAGCTCCAGCTTTGATAGACCTCAAGACAGCGCCAAGGGGCTGCGCTGCCCCGCAAGGTACCATGCRGTTTCTCTGCTTGGTGAAGGTCTTATGGAGAGGGGCTTGAACCCACTGTGGAGTTTCCTTGTGCCCAAGCCCATCCGCACTCCTTAGCAGGTAGTTCCTGTCTGAGATAACTGGTGGCCAAGCTGAGCTGCCTCTTGAACTCTTCGAGCTGCYTAGCTGCCTGTTTTCCATCTCCCCAGTTATTTCACAGTAAACATTTACTCTGGTTTTTAATGCAACGAACAGCAAAGCATAAATACGACCAAGTCTTCCTGTTCACCCTACCTGTCTTGTCTTTTCTGAAGATTCTTTCTCAGGCTTTGTGATCAATAGTGTGAAGGGAGTATGGCCTCCCTATACCTTAAATTCCAATACTTTAAAACTGCCATGTAGGCAGATGCTCCCTCAGCTCCCTGCCCTTCCAGAGTCCTTTTTCCTTCCCAGGCTGGGACCGGGAGCACTAAGGGGAAGTGCGGCACGTCGGCCGACCTGGGGACTTAATGTTCTTGTATCRGTGAGCGTAATTCTCCCAGTTTAGAGCTGTGAGGCACAGGACACCCTTCAGGGGCACCTTCTCGTTGACTGTGTGCTAAAGACATGGCGAGTCAGCCTAGTCTGATGTCTGTAGCCACGTGTGCGTGAGGCTCCTTCCGCAGTGCAATTCGTACGTGCCTGCAAGGAGGTAGGGTGTTAGCTTATAAGGATGGTGGCTAATTGGTTTCAGTGTTGTTTGTTGCCGGAATGTTTTTTAATCTATGGTAAAAGAACATCATTATTTTTAGCTTATAAACAGGGAAAAACACATTTTCTCTTAAATGTCTTGATATGAAGTAATTTTAACTGAATTTCTGCACAAATCATTTCCAAGAGAATGGCTGTCAAGTGCTATGAAAAAAAAATTTGCACTTTTGTAGAGACCCAATGAGACATTGCAAATTTAGATTTACTCTCAATGTTAAATATGGTTGAAGATGTCAATTTTTTTTAAGCAGCACTTTGAGAAGTAGTTAGCTGAAAAGTGCAGCAATTCAAAGCGCAGAGAGAATGATTTTGAAGTGTAAAGTCTTGAAACACAACGCCGAGGCTGACAGTTTCACTACAATTAGAAGCGAGGCAGGCACAACTCCCACTTCTGAAAACTTTCCGAACTGCTTCCTCTCTTGGCCTAGAAATCCTTTAAAAAATAAAAAAAAAGAAAAAAGCAGCAGCTTTGAGTGGCTTTGCTTATTAACTTAACATAGTTACGCTCAATAGTGGTAGCAGACAGCAGAAAGGGTTGCCAAATCTGCAAAGAATAGTCTTTATAGAAAGCTTCACAGATGTATTCTGTTTTGAATGCTTTCTGTTTCCCGGGAGCGCTGCCTTTTTGAGGAGCGCAACGTTCCCCTTTTCCCCTCTGTTTCTAGCAGGGCTCGGTTCTGTTGGGAAGCCGCTCCCCGGTGCTGCGCTCCGGCTCCCCGCTAATCGCCCGCTGGCCGGWGCCGTCTTGCCCGGGCTGCCGTGTTCCCCCCGCGGTTAGGAGCTCACGCTGCCGCAACACGACCGGGAGGGGCTGAACGGGGGACTGGCTGACTGCGCCTGCGCTCGTCCTCCTGCCAGCAGAAGGCCCTGCGCTGGCGGGAAYGGCGTTTTCCAGGGAAAGGCGGCTGGTCACGGGGGAGACGTCCGAGGCAGATGAGATGGAGAAGGCGCCGTGTCGCTGGGCTGGCCTAAGCACCGCTCGTGCTCCGTGCTWCATGCCAGGGTTTTTAGAGCGAGCAGCAGACAGCGCTCCAACCTGGACGCTGTCCCCACAAACCCGGCGGGGAGCGTGTGAGGCGGTGGAAGAGAAGTTCCCGCTCCCATGCGAGCCCCAGCCCTCGCTGCATGCCCTGCCTTGCGAGCCGGCAGCATAAGGGTGCAGAGCATAAGGAGTCAGAGAGCCTGTAGTAACTCTGGGAGCTTCTGGAGATTTTGCTCCACTAAGGTTGGCCAGAAGTTGGGTGACATCTGGGATGGAACCTGCGCTCGTTCAGTCCCGGACGTGGGAGGGCAGGCGGTGTGCCAGAGGAGCCCCCTGGTAAGGTTATGCGGGCGCCAGCGCTGCAGCCGCCTCCCCGCGCTGCTAGGAGGCCTCCTYGGGAAGCCCAGGCCTCCTCGTGCGTGACGAGGACAACGTGGAGCCGGCAGTGCCGCCTTGCCCTTGTTGCAGCGCCTCAGCAAATCGGTGCAGCCGGAGAGCGCTCCAGCGTCACCCGCGCGCAGCCCGCTCCCTCGTGTGCACGGAGCTGCTCCTGTGGGCTGGAGCAGCGGAAATGGACACAGGAATCGCTACATTACAAGTCTTAGGAAAAGCCAGAACTCATGGGTCAGAATAAGCAGGTGGCGGGGAACAGGAGCACGTGCATGGTGTAGCTTTGGGCAGGTCAATTAATCCCTCTGCGGTGAGATTYCCCTTTGCATAATGGGTGTGAATAATAACGGTTTGCCTTGCAGAGCTGTTGCGGACTGGCTGGGCAGTTCATTTTCCTTTGGTGTTGGTAACGCATAAAGCCCTAAATGAGGCCTAAGTATTATTGCACTTTAATTTTTATTGAGGGTTAAACTGCAGTGACGTGCCCGGGCGAGCATTCGCTGGCAGGGAGCTAGGAAAGTGACCAGCAGCAAGCATGTTTGGCAGCAGGCGAGGGACTGAAATGGAAAGCGGGGCTAACTTATTCCAGTCCTACGTGTTTTCCTTTTTTTTCCCTCTTCTCTGTTGCCACTGTTTGTTTCCCAGGAAGCACAAGGAGGCAATCAAAACGCCGAGTCGGGACGGCCTATTTTAATAYGCTCTAGCTTTGGTATACGGAGTGCAAGCAAAGGTTCGTGAAAGGAAAGCGTGTCCCGTGCGAGCTGCTCTGAGAGGCCGCTCGCCCGCGGGCATCGCGCCCCGTGAGCAGCGAGGGGCTGCTCGTGCCCCGGGGAGCGCAGCCCGTGTCGTCATCATCACCACAGTCCTCCCCCATGGAGGTTAGCCCGGGATGTGCCCGAGGGGCCGCCGGGTGAAGAGGGGCCTTGCCGCAACGCTTTGAAGCGCTGGGCCCACATCTTGCGCTGTTTTCATCACGGTTGAAAGCATTGCTTGKCTCTGGGTTTCCTTGGGGTTTCCTCTCTTTGCCGAGTCTCAGAGCTGTYGTGGTCGCTTATCGGAACATGCTGACAGCCCCGGCTGCCCTCGTGCTCGGGGAGGTGGAAGAGCCCTTTCTGGAAAGGCGGATCGGCGTGGGAATGCAAGCCGTAGACGGACGGCCCGTGTCGTGTAATAACAAGTTTATTCCTTTTCATTTTTTTGGGTTACGCTATGAAATCTAGAGGTCAAATTTCAGATAATGTCAGATTCATGGCGCAGTGCCAGTTCACTTGRAAGAACCTTAAATTTGTCCCTAAATTTTACAGGTAGTCGACAACACTTTTCTTTATAGCGTGATGGTCACCTTTAAGATGATATTCYTCTTTTTTTGGCATTATTAATTATCATTATTGTTGTTACTGTTATTATTCCAGGAGATCTGTATGGGAGGAATGCTGAAATCTGGATTAAAAATAGCATTTTCATGTCCTCCCACTCACTGTACTTTGTGCACAGAATGCCTTTTATAAATGCAGACTAGCTGCTTGGCTAGATAAAAGGAGCTGTCACTTCATTTCCATAACCAAGTCATTTCTGGGAGAATTTCATTGTTTTAGCAATAAAATTTTTCTAAAAGGCCTTTTATTTTGCCTAAGCAAGGTAAGAGAAATGAACTTCTGAACGGTTATTCTACAAAATRATTAAGAAAAAACAGGACTGTCTTGATTTGTTATAAGGAGATTTGYATGCATGTAAATTCTGTATAAAATAGGAAGAAATCCCTAACTGAAAAGGTATTGAAAAAAAAAGCACCCTCAGAGTCTTACGTAAAACTGCCTTTTTTCTTTTTCCTGATGAAGCTCAGCCCTATTTCCAAAGGCCCTTCCAGGGCTTTTCCGACTCAGGTGCCTTCCCGATTTAATGCCATTCATGGGCGAGCATTGCAGATTATTGCAGTGTGTTAATTTGGCTCTGCAAAGGACGTGGCCTCACGCTGGTGGGGGAATGATCCCTGTGGGCTGTGTGGAGACGGAGAGCCGCTGGAAGCAGGAGCCACGCTTCAATTTCTAGTGCCTGAGCGGTGTGACAGAGTGAAAACCCTTCGTCTCTCTCCTTAGGTTTTTCTCAGCTGCTCTGGGCCCGCCTGTAAGCTCCTTTTCTTTGAACGCTGAGCACGACAGAGCGTGCCGGAATTAGAGCATCAGAGAAGTGCTGATGCAGAGAGCGTACRCAGCGAGCGAAGGGTCCTGCGTTCCCTCCCCAGCTCTGCCACGTCTCGTTTGTCACACGTTTTCAGCCGTGTTTGGGTTTGGTGAGCACGAGTTGATGCAGTTACCACTTAGTCATCCTAGACGGCTTACTACTATAGGTAGGTATGTGTGATGAAGAATGAAAAAGAAGCGGAGAAAACAAACTTTTTCCTCACAATTAGGAAAGCGTTCACAGATTGAGCCTYGCCGTAGCTAGTGCTTGCAAATTACATAGTACTAAAGCACTACGGCGGGTTCAGAGATGATTATTTATGGGAGGTTTGTGAATGCAGGATGTGATATTATGAGTCACCGGGCAGCAAACATGTTTGCGCTGCGGCTGCTGTGAGTCACGCTGGCGTTGGTCTCCAGCACGGCGATTGTTTCAGTCCCTTGCTYGGCCGGGACGCACCATGAATGAAACGCCGAGAGCCCCCCTCGCTGCACGTTTACTACGTGCGGCTACACGGGTAAATGGCAGGCCTGGCTCTGGAGTATTTCCTGCTACACACACACACGCATGCACGCACACGTGCACGCTCTGCACGCACGTGCACGCGTGCACTCAACCTGCCCGAGAGCCGTGCTGCCGCTYTCAATACGAGATTCGTGGAAAGGAAATGCATAATTACCGGGCTGGCTTTTGCACCACATAAAGCAGCCCACATCAAAAGGTGTTTGCCATTAATGTTTCAACAGGTAATCTCTGGATTTACTGCCAAGCGCTSTTCCTATGAGGTAGTGCTCGGCGCTGAAATCATTGAAATCTCTGCTCCMAGCTAGCAAAGTCATCTTAATCCAGACCAAAAAAAAGGGAAAGGGCCGTCAATGGCGGCTTTGTTTCASTGCGCTCCGTGTTGCGGCGGCGCGGCAGAAGAAGCGGCCGCGCTGGAGGCAGGAGGAGGTTGCCGTGTGTTCTGGACCGCTTTCCCACGGGAGCGAGGCTCGCGTGACGCCAGCGTTCCCACACGTGGGAGTGTGTCTGGCACGGGGTCCAGAACCTCCTCATGGGCCCCGTTCTGGCGGTCCTGACCAAGTCTGCCGCGGGGTAGAGGCTTCGGGGTGGTTGGTCCTCGTCCGTGAGGGCTCGTTAGCGCGAGCACAGGGAAAGCTTCAGCCCAGGGCTGAGCCTTTTTGTGAGTTCTTGTTGGTGCTTCCACTCGCAGAACTAGCCTTTTCCTTAGGCGGGTTATTCATGGCTTTTTAGGAGGACTGGAAACAAGCAGAACGTCTAACAAACATTGGTTTGGGTGCAGTGAAGTTTACAGTATCACAGCTTTTGTATCCGAGCTGTGGCCATCGCCTAAGAAGATGTGCATATGGCTAACGAAGGCCTGACCCTTGAATTTGTCTAGGGGCTTTGGGTGTTGTATAATGTCTTCCACAAAAGAAGAAGAAAAATATTTATATCATGTAGCAGAAGCACCCAGAATGGTTTCCTTTATTGCTTGTATCACTTCGATGTTACTGACCCTGGGCTGGAATTATTTTGGACAGTTTGMATTCTTTTTTCAGTTGCTCTGCTCAGAAGACCTGTAGGAATGACTGTGTTAYGAACGTGCAGACAGTAGAGTTGTTTTCACTTTAAGCTTCTGGGTGAGAATGAAGAAGTTGGCACCTGCTGTGAAATGTAAATCAGTGTTGAAACTCTCCCTCCACCCCCTGTTATTCCTGTTCTGGTAGCCATGAGCAAATGGCCAGTATAGGGGGTGCTTATATTACAGGATGATGGCTTTTTATTAGGAATGTATCATTGATGATGGGTAAGATATATTTATTTGGTATTTTCTTCTTCTTAGGCACAGCAGCTTTGACATGCTTGCTAGTTTTCCTTTYGCCTCATGGCATGCGTGTCGCGCTCGCTGCCCATCTTCCTGCTTGCTCTTTCTTAGTGTCTTACACAGCGCAGTRGAGGCATATCTGAAGGGGGGACTGTTTAGGAGAAAAAGCTACTTACATGGCTTGCAGGTGACAGGTTTTGCATGACAAGTACCTAGTGAGTAGGTCTGAGAAGGCCTGTTCCTGGCCTGTGTGCACAGTTCAGTAGTAAAGCGGTGGTTTGCACGAGTCTTAAATCAGGAAATACCCTTCAGCCTCCCCTGCTGGTCSTGTCTGTGTGCTCTGCCCACAGGGGTCCTCATCCTGCAGGACCCTGCTTCRATCACGAGCACCTGCGCTGGCAGCAGCATCCGCACAGGGGAAGGTACCGCGTGTCAGCCCTCCCTCCYCCTGCAAACAAGAGGGCAGGACGGGCTGCTTCGTGTGCGGAGCCCGGCCTCGTGCGTGCCCCTTTCCTGACTTTTGGAGCCTGTGGGACATGCAGACAACTTGAGTTACTGCTCTCTTACACACGGGTGTTGTTACTGCCCCTGCACAAAGAAGTGGGTATAACATGGTGCAGAGTTGGGCATTTCGCTGTGGACCACAAACCAAGCTGTGGGAAGTGCCTGTTGACATGACGAAGCTGTGGGGACTTAGGTTCAAGATGCAGCTTCACATGAGGAATGGGTTTGAGCTAGACATCAGTGGGGCCTGCCTGATTTATGCAGACTAGACCTTACTCTTTCTTTTTATAGCAGGCATAAGGGTAATTTAAATAATTTTTACACTAGCATAAGAATTAATATGMAGATGACTCAGCCGCAACCAGAGCMGGATGTCAGGAGATTCTCAAATGGGCAAAGTTCAGCATGGCTTAGGTTGAGAAGCCTTTGTCAACTTGAAATACAATAGGAAGTTACTGGATTTTTTTTGCCCTGTTAGAATCATTTTTGTGTGTGTAAAATCAACTAGACCCATTGAAAATCATTYAGAAGCCGTTTCCTTACGTGGGAGATGATGTGCGCATTAGGTAATTGCAATTGCATGTGCTCCAGGAAAATATAACCTTCCTTTCCCATTGCAGTGGGGCAGGATCGGACCTGTCTAAACAGTTTCATTCAGAGGGAGAGGAAAGGAGTAAGTGAATTAGGTTTTTACTTGCACTGAAGGATTAGTTGTGGGATAGTAGTGAAGAGCCAGACTACTCGGGAACAGCACTGCTCTCTCTTGGACATTTTTATTAGCTCGTGGTGATTTGTGAATTAGGAAAACAAAATTATATGTTGCAAGAGAGCAAGGAAAGACAATGAAGATACTACAGGAAAGGACTGGAAAAARGATGATCTCTGCCTGCCTCCTCTTCAAAGTGAGATGAAGAGCATGACCTTTTCTTGGAATAAATACAGGCTGGTGCACAGAGCTGCATTCTGACTTCTCGTTTGGCCAATGTGCAGTTGCTTGCTTGTGCTGTGATTTTTGTTGATTGCCCTGGGTCTAACCTCTGGTTTGCGGGGGTGCTTCCATGTGCTTTGATTTGAAGTCCGTCCATCACTTGATTGCAGTTTTTATCTCGCAGCTCAGTGTACTCATTGCAGAAAGACAGGGCTGTGCTGTGGTATCTGAATAACCATAATGCTGCTGGACCGTAAAAACAGCTCGGTTTATGTAACACTTCCCATTTATAGTGAATGTGTGATCACTAACCATATATATGATAATGATTCATGGATCACATTGAAACTTTGCTTGCAAAGCACAGCTAGGATTTGCTTTGCAGTACAGACCASAGCCGTGCCGTAAGTGTGTGAGAGGACAAATTGTCTCTATTCAGGTACCCTTATTTGCAGTACAAGATGATTACAAAAATAATATCGCTGTTTCCAGCACATTGTGGAAGCGATCTGGAAGAACGGGCTCTCATAGCGGACTCCTGATCTTTGGGTTAGACTGATCTCATGTACTCTATGCTCCCCATGCCTTCGGCATCTGCAGAGGAATTGCTACAGAATTACCCCACAGCAGATCAAAAGCAGAACCGGGCCCTGTGCTCTGGCGAGGAGAGGATGTGAGACGGGCTCGGTGGTGCCCACGCGCCCTGCCCGGCAGTCGCAGGGAGCTGGGGGTCCTTGCACACCCCAGAGAAGAGCGCGTCGCCGCGGGCCCTCAGCGGCAGCCTGGCAGGCAGCTCGCACCACTTGGGCAAGGAGGGCCCTGCTGGGCACTCCAGCTTGTGCCTCTCGGGCCCCTGGAGCTTGTACAGTGCCGCCTTTAAGTCCAAAGCTGCTCAAGAAGTGACGTTCCCTTAAATGGGAATATCTATAGGCATATAGATATCTATAATGGGAATATCTATAGGCATAGATGCACTTTGCCCATCGTGGAAACGAGTGCCCAAGGGTAAGGTCAAGTGAGCAGGCTGTTGCAGGTTAAACTGGCCAGGGCGACTGCAGTGCAGCATCTGCTCCACAGCAGCTGTCTGCAAGCATGGGGCATGTGTAGCCCCTGGTGAGCACAAGGTTTCTCACCTTGCTGTCCCCGAGGGGTGGATTGGTGACCTAGCCCCGTGTCCTCTTTCCCATGACATATAAATGCATATCCAAGGATAGCTGCCACAGATCACCAGGAACAGCAGAATTCGATATGGGAGGCATGCTCTGCGCGGACTTGAAAACTCCCAGCGCTTACTAAAGAAAGGTCGATTAGGTCTTATTAAAATTAATTGGAAGCCATCTCATTTTTGTAGAYGTGTTAAGTATTCCCGAGTAGTTTTTTGGAGTCCATTTTCAGGTTCATCAGGATGTTGATTGTCAAGGAATCAAGTGTTGGGTGGCGAGACTGGTGAAACAATAAAGATGTCCAAAATGACAGTTCTGGGGAGGTTGCAGTCGATTGCCAAATTAGTGGGGGGGGAGGGAAGAAAAAGGGAAGAAGTAATTCTGAAAATGCTGAAATGTTTCACTTTAACACTTAAAMCCAAATGTATAATGCATTTTTATGTATTTTGAATTTCTTTAATCTTGAGGTTTACATCATTTAAAGAAAAAAACAGTAGCTTGCAAATGGCTTAAAAAGGCTAAGGATGGACTTTAGAAAGCAAACTAAAAAGAGGAAAAAAGTAAAGCCCAATTTTAAAGTTAAAAAGCTTATGAGGTCACGTGTGGCTGGCTGCTTCTCCATCAGGTAGGCAGTAGGGTCCTGTTCTACCTGAAGATAGGGGCCGTTGACCAAAACCTAGGAAGTTTTGGTGTCTAAAGGATGTGGAAGCTGCAGAGCCCGCGTCATGGGGGAGCTGTATGGCCAGCTCAGAGTTTCTTAATGGACTTTTGGCTTTCGTAACAGATTTATTGCATTGCTCTCACCTGCCCAAGAGAAGAGAAATGTGTGTGGTTGAGRCGACTCATCCACATTGCTTGTGGTAGCAAACTTGGGGCGCTGGTGCATTGGGAGGGCCTAGCCACAGCCAGGAATCCATTGCAAAATGTAACAGTTTGGGGTTGGATTTTGGAGACTTTTATTGTCGTTTTGTTTATTCACATACAGCAGACTCTATTGCAGACTGTTCTGAGGAGGTTCCTTTGCCTGCTGCTTTCCTCTGCTCTTCACCCCTGAACTGTCATCTGTCTGACATTTCCTGCCTTTCCTCCCCTGCAAGGGGAGGTTCATCTGCACTTGTCTGAAAACATCTAATCTGAGCTAGATTTGCTATGTGGAGGGAGAGGAGCAGCCCTTTCTAGAGAGTGATTCAGCCTGTCCTGAAGTAGATGCTTAAGMTAGGTCAGGTTAATCATTTTCTGGTTTTCTCCAAGGGCTGTAAGGAAAGCTTGGAACACCTCAGGTGCAGATTTTGTTTTGCTTATGGTTTCAGTTAGGGAACGTGCATTGCACCATCATGCTTGGAAGCTGGGATCCTTATGCCCAATTCATGGAACTAGAGTTAGGAAAGGTTTGTGGCAGGAAGGGAGGTGAAGAATAATTCAGGAAGCACAATTAGCCCATGGGAACCTAACCGAAGGGAAAAAGAATGTCCRATTCAAGCTTGTGGAAATGCAAACTCTGTTCTAAGTATTTTTATTTTTGTGGGCTTCAAGCAAAAATGTAGCACAGCCGTTTCTGCAGAACCTYAGTAAAAAATTTGAGGAAACACTTAATGCCTCTTTATAGTTTTGAGTGTGTGTTTGATATGACCTGAGAGTGAAACTGTAGTTTGGCACTTAAAACGGTATATTTTTCATGTCCTCCAGACCACTAATTTAAGTTCTTCAGCCGCAGCTATTTGTTGCCTCTGCAACAGAAGGTGCATAGTATTTGGTCAAAAAAATTGAGAGCAGTCCCACAAAGAAATATTGGTAGCTCAGGTCAAAAATAAGTGTGAAAGCACCTCACAATATTAAAAAAGTCAGTTATGAAAAACACAACTGCTCTTCCTGAGTAGGAAGTGTGTATGCATATTTTTTGGTTTTTAGGTACTCATCTGTTGGAGTATCTGGATCTCCATCACCATCTTAGCTCATTAAAAATATGTATGCTCCCAGAAGCTATTGGAATCAGTTGTTCATTTGCTGAGCAGCTGCATGGATTTTCCTCTCTCAGGTTGCTTTGCTTCTCTCTTACAGATCTATCTTACCACATTTGAAAGAGGAAAGCCAGTGAGGACTTGCGACAAATCTGTCGGCCTCTGCAAAATCTTCATGCTACAGGATAATCCAGGACTTCCTGAAGAAGAGCCTAGTGAATGTTGTGAGTTACTAGCAGTAATAACACACGTTTGCAGTTACATCCCTTATATGTGGCTTTTGCACTGTGCTGTTTGCAGGAGTCGCTTTGGTGTCTGGGTTGGATTGCAAAGACAGACTTTCCTTCTTTCCTTTCCTTCTCTACTTTTTTTAAATGAAATAAGGGCAGAGTGGTGATATCTAAGGAAAGATGTTGAAATTCTTTTCCTTGGACTGATAACTTTGTTGTTGTTGTTGTTTTGAGGGTTTTTTGGGTTTTTTTTTTTGACTAAATGCCTAACCTTGGTTTTGAAGGGTCTGTGACATTGTCACCTAACAAAACTGGAAAATGGTCTGGATCCYTGTTCAGCCATGTATAGTTGTGGTTGAGGAGTGTTATGTATCCTCATACGTCGATTTGAATCATTTAACCATTTTCAAATGAGGGGATTGGAACTGTGGTTACGCTTGTTTATTTCTGATGTTGCAAAGTACTGTTAATTTGATCAAATACTAGTATTGGTTTGGTTATTTTGTATTTCCTATACAAATGCGCCTCCGATTCTCACTCATGGGAGCTAGAGTAACATACCTGTCACGGAGAAAAACAGTCACATCATTAAAACCCTGGTCCTGTAGCCTTTAAAAAGAGAAACTGTTCCCACGAGGAAAGGCTAAAGATAAGGCGTGAATATTTTAATGCTCATTGTTTTCCTTATGAAGTTCATGGCTTTTCTGGGTTGAAATGGGCAATACGCACAGCTCGGGTGTTAACATCCTCCCAAACAGAGCAAAACAAGAATTCTCTGTCTGTTAGACCAGAGAATAATCCCTGGTGCTGCTTTCTCAGGGGCCACTTGCAAAATAACTGTTACAAAAGAAACTGAAAAATCTTTCTCATCTCTCCCCTTTCCTGCATGSGAAATAGTTAACAAAGCTGACATTTGGAGTTCTCAGTAGCTGGTATCACTAAGCTGCTGAGTTCGTAACTCCTAAAGATGAATAAGGGGCCTCCAAGGCCTGAAGCATCTCACTGTCTACGTATCCAAGCAGATGTGGCCATATCAGTTTATTCCCACACTTAGAAAGACTTCCCTGAAACCGCAAGGGCTTAGTTTGCGAGCTGACATCCTAGAGCAGAGGAGGGCCAGCCTTAAATAATAATATTAATAATAATAAAAACTGTCCTAGCATGCAGAGTTGTTGGGATGGCAGGAGCTGCTTGTTCAAGATGTTGCAATCGCTTCCCCCGGTTGCAACAGCGGCGCTGCCTCATGCCGAGGAGAGCGTTCTCCGGGTCCTGTATAGTTTGCGGTGCTCGAGATCAACCAGATAAATGGTGCTGGGGAGGATGCAATCACCAGCCGTGGCAGGTGATGGAGCAGCTGCGTCAGATGCTGTCGGTGYGATTATGGCATCCTGCCCTGTCCCGAATGCTTAAGAGGAGCCCATGCAGTGGTGTGTTGTTGAGGTGACAAAACCCTGCATTAGCAGCCGTGGAGACCAGGTTTGGCAAGAAGCAGTGCTCTTCTCGCTAGGTACAGATGGAGAGGAAGCGCTCTTGAAAACGGCTCTCGCCCAGGCACCCAGGAGCAGTTCTTCAGGGGAGTCACTCCTGGTGATGGGGAGCTCTTCGTGAGTCCCTGCAAGCCTCTTTTGTCAGCAGGAGGGTGCTGTCGCAGGCAGGCAGTTGGCCAGGTTCCTCCCCTTCCCTTCCCTCCTCCCGGATCCTCTCAGGGAGACGGGAAGACCATGAATGAGGAGGAGTGGTATTTGTACCCTTGCTGCTCACAGGAAATGCCAGCACGCAGTCGTTTGGCTTGAAAACACTGCTCTCCCTTCCCCGAATGTTAGCAGGGAGCTGTCGCACTGCAGCGTACGAAGCGGGCTCGGACCTTTGCCGTCGAGAACGGTAGTTGCTCTGCTCCCGTCTGTCTCGTTGCTCTGCCACTGAGGCAAGTTTCAGGCCTGGCAGAGGTGGAATCTGGAGGGCAGTAATTTGGGACCAGCACATGGTATCCGCCTAGAAACTGAGTGTTTACTAAACAGCCYGATTTTTCTCGTTTCCTCTCTCCCGCTGTCCTCGTTTGGATGAAATCAATTTGTGGAATAGTGGAGCTGGTACAAATCAAGTCCATATTCTACTTTTGTAGGGAGGAAAAAGATGCTGTGAGGATTTGTTAAGGAGGAATGTTACTTTGCTTGGGGAGAACCAAAAGCGAAGGGAGGTGAGGTTCCTTTGCTGCTGCTGCAAAAGGGCACCTTGAGAATTCCAGCATAAGGTTTTGTAATTTTCTGGTAGGATTTTGGTATCCTGAGCTGTTTTAAATGCACTGTAGCTTTTTTGGAGCGCTCGCCACACATGCACAAACACATTCGGACAAGAGCAATGAATAAACTCTTCATGTGCCTTGCTCGCAGGCATTTCTTCACTTTCCTTTTCTTCGCTTGTGCTAAAACCTCTGGCACRGTTTGTGGGAATCGGGAAGACAAATCTCTGGGTCCCGTATGCGTCAGTAGCTGCAGCGGCTTCAGCTGATCGCCTATCTGGAGCTGTTACTTCGGGCGCAGCACGGGTGCCTGGAGAGCAGACGTCCCCGAGCCTGGCTGGGACGCGCTCGGTGGCCACGGGCCCTGCGTGCACCCCGGCGTCGCCGCTCGCCGTGCCGCTCGTCGGGAAGCTGTGACACACGCGGCCTTGAGGTTTCTGAACGCACTCGCTTTAGAGCTGCTCTCGCCTCCCTGTACGCCGCCGCTCCGTGGCTCCCTGCAGGAATTGCCAGGCTGCGCACCAGGGCTGCGTGTGTTCGCGCCTGCAAGCGACTGCCCCGTGCGAGCCAGCTAGTGTTTATAGGGCGAGGGAAAGGAGGAAGAATGGCTGTCATTTGAGAAATGTCTCTCCGAAACGGCAGTAATTTATTCCCAGGCATTATTCTTCATTAAGAGCTACGGACAGCTGCAGCCTGCCTGTAAATAGAAATTGCGCTCTGTGGGTGTGCTATACATAGGGCTTCAGGTTTCTGACATAGGCCTGCCAAAAAATCAGAAGTATTTCTCACCAAATAAATGTTTATTCAGAAAGTCTTGTTTCCTGGCTTTTGTTCCACATCACGTGTGCCCAAGGGACAGGCAGGAATGGCTCGAGGCTGACGTTTGGGAGAGGAGGTGGAAGCAGCTTGGGTTCTGTTCAGCACAAAACAGCAGGCCTGAACTTTGGCAGTTTATTTAATGGATAAAGATGGGATTAAAAGGAAAGCTGCAGAAACGCAGTAGCCCCTACACAGCACAAAGCAGGTYGTGGTGCGTGTTCCTCTGCTCCGGGTCAGCTCCAGCCCGCCACAATCCATGCTGTTTCCCTGCCATGCAGAGGAGCAGGAACGGGCATCTGTGGACGGTCTGGGAGACAGTTTGTCACATTCCTGCCCACGGCCTCCTGGCCTCGCCACCTCCCAACCCGTCACTGSCCTCCTCTCTTCCCTCCTGGAGGGCTGAGCCTTTCCGACCCCTTCGCCGTCTCCGCGCTGTCCGTGCGGTGTCTGACCTGTGCCACTCCAGCAGGCGACACGGCTTTGCTGCTGCAGCAGCCCCGCTTGGTTGCATTTTGCCCTCTCTGGACACACTGTTCCTGTCAAATACAAGATGCCCTTGTCCTCCTCCTCCCCTTCTTCCTTCTACTCCCCCCCTGGCCCAGCCATCCCAAAGTTTGTGGCTTGCAGCCTGCAATCCGCACGCTAAAATAATTTTTAGTTAGGTCATTTATTACTCGCTCTTGCTTTCTTCTCGGCCTGCATATCTTCCAGAGAACTGAGAAGCTGTAATTTCTCCAGGGCTAAAATCCAAGCCTTTGATAGGCAGGCATGATGCCTGGGGCTACTACATGCTGCTACCGGTTGTCAGCTTTGTAAAACTTACCCTGCCGAGCAAGGAAATCCGGGCACAAAGATCCTTCTCTTTTCTTACTGTGGCAAGCCATAGTTTGCCAGTCTGCTGTGCCTTTTCTTCATTGTCTTCCAAGCAAATGGCTCTAAGATTATGACTCCCATGTTTGGACTGAGAACAGCTTTTGCCTGAGCAAACAGATTTCTCTTTGGCAGTCGCTGTAGCTGCTGTCCCAGCTTTTCGCTGTCAGCTTTGTTCCGTGATTTGCTGTTAGAGGAGGCCAGGCTGCACTCACGYGTTGGAGCGAGCGAGCGAAGGAAGGAAGGAAGGCAAGTGAATGCATTTGCTAAGCGCAGTGATAGGATGATTGCCGGGGGATCCACATGGGAAAAACATCCCTTGGAATTCAGCAGTGCAGCCTGCGGTTGCTCTTATTTTTCATGTGGTGCTGGRGACTTCAGCTCCTTGCATGCAGTACTGCTGTCTCCAGGGGACTTCCTGTGTAAGTCAGGAGGGGATCAAATCCAGCCTTTGCAGACCGGAGCATGGTGTGAGAGCTGCTGTAGTATTTGCAAGGTATGTCTGGCATGGAGCAAATCAAAATCTGCATGTCCCACAGCTGCTTAAGTATTTATTTTGCTGCTGTTTTGCCCCTGCTCCCATTTATTGGTTCTCTGTCGTACTGCTGTGTGAATGCATTCAAAAAGAAAGGCTACTGTCACTGGCAGAGTATTTAGAAGTAATAGTGAGATCTCCTCGTAGAAATACTGTTCTGAACAACTTGTTCACTTACGTTTATTCCAGCTCTGTTTATGGCCTGCAAGGCRTGTTGACCCCGGCTGCTTATGCTGGGCAGCAGCATTAGAAGCTCTCAGAGAAACTGCCAGTATTGGTGCTGTTTTCCTTCTCAGTTTTATGCTTCTGGCTCTTAAACAGCACTGGTGTTTCCAGACRCTGATGAATGTTTCAGAGGCCCAGGTGGCACAGAGGTCAAGAGAAGGAAGATAAAGAAGCAGGTTACCAGCGTTGCTCTTAGTTGCTTTTCCTGTAGATATGTCAGAACAAGAGACAGGCTAATGAAACYTGAGAAGTTGTAGTCTTTTATTTATTTCTAAGGGATTCTCCTAGCAGCCCTTCATGTAATGGAGRAACTCTCTCTGCTATGGCAAGTCACATTCATTGTACCCTTTCATTCTGGAAGAGTTGCCTTTGGGAATCAAGGGTTGTATTGCACAGGGAGAAGAAGGTTATTCAAGTGTGTCTGTCCCAGAAAACCTTCATTCAGAGTCAAGGAGGTTTATAAATTCTGTGTGCCTCGCTTAACAGCGAGCCAGTCGCTGCTGCCAGTCCTGTGAAAACACTGCGAAAGCTTTGGTGGCTCAAAGAAGCAGGGCAAAATCTTGTTTGGCTTCCCTTGAGAGTGGACATGTGTGACCAGAGCTGCAGGGATTCCTTTCAACAGAGAGGCTGATTGTACATTAAGCCTTCATCTGCTGGGAATTTGTGTCTCTGGTAAATAAAACCTGTCTTCTCAATAGCCTGATTTAGCATTTCTGATGCAAATAATTCACAATAAGAAACCTCAGGGAATACCGACATTCAGTGAAGTAAAACTGAGCTTGGTACTCAGGGTAGAGCAATGGGAAGAGCCTTGGAGCAGATAATGCTTTTCATGGTCAAAGCTGACATAGTTAACTCTATTTTGGGTTTTTTTGAAGGGCGTATTTGCTCTCTTGTAAAGCCATGTACTGTAAGCAACCTTGTTAAAGAAGCAGTTTGTTATGAGAGAAAAAGCAAAATATCGGCCCTTTGTCATTCAATCCGTGTCACGTACTGCTGTTTGAGGTAGGGAGGTCCTCTTAACGCATYGCTGTATTGAGAAATGTCCACTAAATCCACAGATCTACAGTGAGAATTACCAGGATTCCTTTTGCTTTGCTAACATTGAAATGTTAGTATAAATATCTTCAGTTAACCCCGAGGGACAGCCAAGAGAGTGATTGAGAAGTAACTGCAAGCATTTCCTTCTATTTGTCATTGACCAGCCAAACCAGTTCAGCTGAAGGGGCTTGCCGCAGTGAATAGTCTCACTGTTCCTGATGACTTTCGCAGAAAGGGTGAGCGAGCTGCACTGCTCTATGTGTCTTCATTAGTGGGTGAAGCCTCTTCTTAAATTAACTCCGGGTTTTGTTGCTGTTGTTACTATTCTAATACGATTATCGCTTTTCTTCAGTCTGCCTTATGCTTTCCTTCTTACAAGTAAACTTCTTCCATCTGGAGAGTATTTTTGGATGGGGAAYGTACAGTGAAGTAGTAGAAGTACTGTTAGTGCTATGTTCTTTTCCTCTTTTTCTGAGTACCTGGAAAGCCATGAAATAACATAAAAATCAAAAAAAATCATTCAAATCAAACATTGCAGGGTCTTCCCCTCTCAGAAATTATTAGTCAAAGGAAAGCCGTTGGGTTATCTACCTAAGCCCATGCAATGAGAGAAGCGTTATACACGGAGGCGTGATATCCCTGCYGTTCCTCGCTCCCAAAGGAAAGCATTAAGCGCTGAGGAGCCCCCGCGCCTGCTCTTGGATGAGAGGATACGTTGCTTCAGCAGTGCTTCCTGGACATGACGAAACACCTGCTGACTGCTGAGGGAGAAAGGCCCGGTCGTGATGAGCGCCTCTATTTGTGCATCAGAGCCCCATGCAGAGACTCGCAAGCTGACAGGGTGCTTTGCTCAGGCTAATTAGTCCGGCTTTACCCCTTCCATCTTCCCTGCTCACGCTAATTAGCCTGCGCGGGGGGCTGCCTGGCGCTGATTTCCTGCTGGCCGCGCTCACAGCAGTGTGCCTGTAGAGCCTGGCCTTGCAGGGGGCCCTGTCAGTGTCTGAGCCAGCCCCACGCCAGCCCTCGTGCCTGTCCCGTGTGGCTCTGCAGCACAGGTAGCCCCTGGAGTTGTACTTTGTATCTGCTTAAGAGTCACTCAGCCTCAGGTGACTTCTTGGTGCCACTGTAAAGGTACCTAGCATGGGAGAAGATCTTGAGGAAGGGCTGGTAGAGCCATCGTGCTCTCCCAAGAGCATGTGCTGCTCAGCGTCTTTGGGTGCTCTTGGCTTTGTTGGTGATGAACAACTTCGCTCTCGTGCTCCTGCCTCTAGGTGTGGGGATCTGGAGCCTCCAGAAGCAGCAGGCTGGCRAGAGGGCAGAAGTTTCTGCTCATTATAGTAGAAGTGTTTTCTTTTACACTCCTGACTTTTCTTCCTCCGACTAGCACCTTCCTGAGAAACGCAGCTGGGAATGAATGTGCGTGAAAAGGCACACATACACGCTCTGCTCTCTACGCATTGATCTTAGTGAGTCTGGGAAGGTGAAAACAAGTACAAAAACTTAGTCTCTTTGACAGGTTGTTYGATTTAGTTACACAGCTTTCTGATTTTCTTCATTCAGAAGGTGTGTTGATGCTCTGTGTGTGAAGCCGGAAGTGTGATAGTTAAATGTTTTATCAAAATATGAATGTCCACATTTCCTTCCATATTATGAAATGRCAGTCCTTAAAAACACATCAAGCCGCCGGCATGGAAAAAGAGCTATGCTGTGCTGTTCTGGGGACCAGCAGTTTGCAAGACCTTCCGCATGATCCCAGCCATTAAGTGAGYAGAAAGGGTTTTGAAAGAGTAGGAAAAGCTTTGTTAAACGGAACGGCTGGGTCAGGATTGAAAAGGAAGAGTTTGCTGTTTTGAAACATAGCAGACATTTTAGACATTCTTATCAGGCTGCTTCAGTTGCGCGCTTGTGCAGAGCGCTGATAACGTAACGGGTGATAACAGCCCTCGTAAGTTAAAGTGCCCTAACGTGGTATGCCTTATAGTAATGTATAATGGTAATAAAAATAAAACTTGCTTTCAGGAATTCCTGGTGCTGCTTATTAGCAGGTCAGTATGTAAACACTGACTCGGTGTGATCTATACTTGAAAGAAGTGTTTTGTTCTYTAGAGGGGATGTTTGGGTCTGCACTGGCTCTGCACCGCTTGAGTTGTGTATAAGATGGGCTGGATTCAGATTGAGCTCTGCTCGTTTATTAAAGGAAGTCTACTTTATATAAACCACACACCAAAATATACAGAGTTTTGTTTTTTTTTTTTTTTCTGCAATGCAGATATTTCACCTATTTTACATCTTGAATATCAGGAACTGGTTTCACTCAAACTGCCTGGTAAGATCCTGTCAGAAACACCTTAATAGGAAAACTCGATCAGAAYGGCAGCTTTAATGTTGATCCTTGGTTAGACTGAGATGGGCAGTTTCCAGTTCACTCCCAGAATAAAATGAATGAAAAGGGTTTAGAAGAGCATTGTTGCCAGAAACAACAGGGTCAGGACTGAGAGTAGAGAGTGGCCAGCGAAAGGAGAGCCCTGGACRTGCAGCAGCAGATGAAGAATCCTCCGTGTTCAATGATACCTGAATTTTCTATTGCAGACTTGAACCCTTATCCTACTCATAGACCTGTGCGTGCTTAAGGTTACCCACTGTGTTGGGACTGGAGCCTTCAAAGAGGGGAGAATGGTATTTTTCCATGATGAAAGAAAAAAACCTCCCTGCCAACACATGACCCGTTGTCTAATGAGACCCCCTCCCCTAAAGATGACCTGTAAAGCAGTGGCTGCTACTTCCTCAGGAAAACAAGTGTTGTCAGGACRGATAGCCCTCACAAAGAGTCCGACCTTAGCTAAATTACGGTCTTTATTTTAAGGCTTACGGCACAACACATTTAAGATTCAACAAGGGCATTTTTTATACATTCCTTCAGAAGTTCAGAAGATTGCAAAAAGCAAAGCGTGCATCTGATTCCGGCCATCAGACCAGTTATGGTATCGGGGTAGCTGACTCTCAAATTTGTATTCACATGGTCACAGTCTCAGTGCCTGCATCATATTGGAAAGTCCAGATGACCAAGGGCAGGAAATACCTGGCAGATAGAAGCATTTTGTGTCTTTCCATTCATGTTTTGGAGAAGATGGTGTGGATGATGAGGAGTTGCAGAGGACAGTCTTTTGCTTTGAACCTGGTAGAAGCAGATGTTGCCTTTTAGAGTGAACATTGCATTTCTTGGTGTCTACAGCACCTTTAAAATTCTTAATGTTTGTGTCCTGTCTGCAAAGACACTAGCCAATGTTTCAGTATTCACTTATTAACTCCTGTGGCCTTTTCCTCTCCCTCTTGCTGTGGTTTGGGATGACTRTGTTGATTGAGCACTGACTTGCAGTCAGGACACCCAGCCTTTATTGCTTGCTCAGCAACTGTCTGCCTAATGACACACTTGAGGCGTGTCATGACCAGTCAGTGCTTCAGCTGTAAAATGAAGATAATGATACTGATATTACTCCTTGGTAAAGCATTATGAAATGTTTTCCTAAGTATCTCTGTGTCAGAGCCTGGGTATTTCTAGCCTGGATTCTGAAGAAGTGAGGTGCATGTGATGGTGATGTCTGTCTGTGTGTCTTTTTGCCCCAGTTCCCTTCCCATCCTTCTTGGCTAATTCCCACCAATTCTGGCAGGAAGTAGAAGTCTCAAAGATAATAAAATATCTTTGTGGGCAAGGGGATGAGGAACAAGGCTGGGTCGTCATGGGTGCKTGTGGAAAAGCTTGCCCATTCCTGTGAAGAAACATCTCCCCGTGTCTTATTGCACATGTTTAGTATCTGACCGCATCCCGTTTGCAGCAACCACTGGATTTCTCCCTTACAAAGCTCTGTTTGTGCCTGCAGAGCACTGACCTTTCTCTGCACAGGGCCTGTGACTTGCTGTTTTGTGTTACTCCATACGCTGAAGGCAGCRACACAGCAGTAGTAATAATCACGGCCATGCAGATTTATTATTTCATGTTTGGAAACTCAGTGGGAGCGCATGTTTATCTTGTACACTTGAGTGCTGTTTTTAAATAGTGCTGTATATACAATAGATAAAATTGACTAACGAAGAAAACATCCTCAAGGCTGAAAGAGCAAGCATGAAATATGGGCGAGAGTTGGCGCCTGGTTTATAGCACCGCTCTGCATCGAGCGTGCTCGCGGACGGGGCTGTAACCATTAGATGGAGTGGGCACCCAGATAAAGCCTGGATAAACTAAAGCAATCAGATTCATTTTTCTTCTTAGAAGAGTGAATTYATTTTTTGCAAGAGAAAAGTGGTTTGCAAGTTGATTTTTTTTTTTTAAACGGGAGTATTTGGGTAAGCATTCTTTCACTGGGCTCAGGAGACGAGTAAATAAACACCCAGATGACCGCAGACTCTGTRGTTTCTACAAAGATATGTGAAGATCCAAGAAGACCAACATTCTAGAACTACCTTCAGTTCACTTGTTTTCATATAATTAGGCAGGTTTTAGGTTTATTTGCTTTGAAGGGGAGAAACCATGATAAAGAAGGAATGTGACTGATTGAAAGATGCCAGTCAGGGAAAAATACTGTACACTGAAGTCATCCTTGAAGTCCTGGAGTCTTTTTATTGACCTCCCAGGTTTTAGGTCAGGCTTTCAGTACAGTCAGTCAAGATCAGCATATCTCTGAAGTTAGTTTTTGGGGGTTGCTTTTTTGTCCAAATGTAGGTTTCCTGCTGGTTTAATAAGAATCTCTCACATCCAGCGCGTTGTTATTAGCGTTATTTAATTGAAGTGTTAGGCCAAGGCCAATTTTGGCCAGGCATTTGAACACATACATGGTAATAAAAAGTCTCTCTCCAAGTCGAATTGCTCATGAGACGTATGTGTGCATGTGAATGGAGGTACAGGGGAGGTGGGAGCTTGGCTCCCAAATCAGCGCCCGCTCGCGGTCGTTTTGTGAACGGGCCGGGCATCGCCTCGCGGGGATGCCGTGCAGGCAGTGAGCTGGCTAGTGGAGGCACGTGGCGAATAACCTTCCACTGCTGGCAGAAAACCCTGTATTCGAGGGAAACTCGAGCAGAAGAGTTTCACAGCTCTCTCTGCTGACTTTTTTTTTTTTCTTCTTCTTCTTCTTCTTCTTTTTGCTTTATTTTCTTGTACCTCCTGGTGGCATAGATGGATTGAAGTCAGAGGTTAAAAGGTGCAGCAGACCTATTAATGTCGGTCATCTTGGCCGTTTTCCTGACAAGACAGGACATTTCCCTGCAATGCATTTTTAACTGTTTTACCCTGCTTGGTTTCAAATGTCCAAAGCCTGTGACCTTCCTCCACTTCCCTAAAGAGCTGTTAATGACTGTTATATCATATTTAGCCTGTTTTTCACTTTCTAAAATTTGGCATTATACTTACACTACCAAGACACCATCCGATGCACTTCCTTCTTTCATTTATGCGCAATATCCCAATCGCACTGCTTCCATCCTATTGGGATACTACTAATCATTGCTCCTTATAGCACATGCTGTTACCAGTCTCCTAAGAAGCTGTCCACACAGTATCTCAAGCCCCTTGTATTGACCAATACACGGGATCAGGAGAGTCCGTGCACTTTGCATAGACTTGGAAACTTATCTAGGCATATGTGAAACAAAACCACACTGTGTTGTTTGATTGAAGTGGTATTGCTGCACTTTTAATTTCTGAAGACCTCATTTCGTAACTCTGTTTTAAATTTCTTTGTACTGATTTCATTTCTTATTTTCCTGTCAGTCCCATACAGCCTTCTAGCACTAAGTTTTCTTTTTTTTGKTTTTATTTCCCTCTAGACAATGGAGTTACATCCCACATGGCTCTGCCATCTGTAGCAGCTTCTCTGAATCTCATTCCTTCGTCTTTATCCTTGGCCTGCGTGTGTTAATCTTCCTTCTAAATCCTGTGCCCAGAGGCTTCTGCTTTTTCTGCACGTAGTCATTCTTCCCAAGACAAAACTTTTATTGCCCTTTTATACAATATACCTTTATATATTGTATTTTTGCTTATTATTAGCAGTGTGAACACAGAAGACTTAATTTAGAGACACTTAATCATGTTTTTAGGTCTAATTCTTGTTCAGGACTAGACATCAGGATGCATTTAACATTTAAMACCCCTTTGCCCTTTTGATTTCAGTAGGCTTCATTGATTTAAAGTTAGACATATGCTGAAATACTGCAAGTTTGGTAAAGCCTAAACTGCAAAGCATGCTTTTGGTATTAAAAAAAGGTCTAACAAAAGTGCATTTTATGTTCAGAAAGTAATGGAAGCTTGAAGCAGAGAAGTAAGATTTTAAAGAGATTCAGTATTTTATTTGAATTTCTTCTTGAAAACTCCAAGCATGCTGTAAAATCAAACAAAAATCCAGCAGTCTTGTTTTTCAGTCTGTTGACTCAAGATATTTTCTTCCCTACCCTGGGATTTTCTGTCGTTGACATAATAATGCAGTTGCTCTTGCTAAATTGAGAACGTCTCATGCCTCAATGTCTCATTCTGGGATCCCATAGTAGAACTGCTGAGTTGCARCACTCATACTGAAAAAAATGAGGCTAGTTTACTGAGCGTTTGGATACAGCTTGCAATGCTRCTGCTTTTCTCAGAGTGGCTCTTAAGACTTCCCCCGGTGAGACTGGGGAAAAGAGAGCTCATAGCAAGCTCTGACTGGGCACCACGCGGTTCAGGCGTTGAGCAAAGAGTGGCTTCGGTGTCCGGGGGCTCGGTGTGCGTTAGGGGCACCGTGTTCATTGACATAAACAGCTGTCAGCAGTGGAGGAAGGCGGCTGTGTGTGTTGTGATCGGTGCATGTGGTCTATTTTAGACTCGCCGTGAGATCATGAACGATCTGCTCAAACTTGTGTTGCCAACTGTGTAAGTCTTGGGTGTGGGGCACCACAGCCAGATAACTGCTCTCAGGCTTTTGAAATAAATACCGGCTCAGGTGCAGGGCTCCTAGGTGCTTTTCCTTGCCCTTTTCTTGCCATTTCTTCCTTCTTCCAAGGCAGAACATGTGTCTGGAGAGGACGTGTGGGCCCCCCTGGAAGCYAGCCAGTCATGAAATGGGCTCTCCTCTGGGCAAGCGGGTCACCTTCAGCATGTCTCCCACCAACACTGGGAAGGGAGAAGGTGTCCCCCTTCGTCTGTAGAGTAGAACTGCTTAGGCAGGTCTAGGTAGGTCTCATATTCCTGCCCTAGGTAGCCTCAGTACTTCTGAGGAGAAGGGACAAGCGAAGGTGCAGCCCASCGAGGGGCCTCCATCGCAGCACCGCTACGATTGCCCGCTCAGCCCACAGAAGTAGCTTACAGGGAAACCTGCGTGGTGGGGCGGGSACCAGGCTTTGGGCAAATCAACACAAAGAGCAAATACCACAAGTTGAAGAGTGTTTTTGTAGGTTTCTCGAGTCCTTTTTTGCTTGATTTGCTGCCCCTAGCTTTAGGCTGACGTTTTTGAGAGTCACCACCATCCTGTCCTTGCCCCAGATCGTGAAGTAGTGATGTGGTGACTTTTTGTTTGCCTCTGGGGTGAGGGCACGAGGGGCAGAGTAGCAGGAGAATGTTTTTAAAGCCTGTGTGTGGGTGTATGGTTTTCAAAGTCTGGAGTTTTAAGCATAGRACTTGAACCGCAGCACTCTGCTAATGAGGGGTTTGCTTTTGTCCTCCTCAAAATGAGTAAAGGGACTCAAAACTATATAATGCATATTCCTTACGAATCATGGGGACGTGCACTTCTGTGGCGGAAGGTGTATTTGCTAGGGTGCTTCAAAAGTGCATTGATTTTGTGCCTGTCCGATAGGTTCCCTGTCAAGACTCACATGAATCTCTGCTTTTTACCTCTCTTAGATACCTGGTGGACTTAGAAATCCTTCCTTTTAATGCAGCGGGATACGCTAAATGCAATTTAAAAAAAATCTGTTCCTTGTCCCCTTCCTAGCAGTTCTTGGAGTGTTTGTGGAAGACTTCGCATCCCAGGCACCGGAGGCAGACTCTTTTCTCAGAACCGGCTGTGTGTGACTAGACTGCTGGATTAAAGCAACCCGAACCAGTGTTTTCAGGAATTTCTGAGAAGTCTSTTGTCCCCAGTGAGATCTCTTTTGACTCCGCTTCCTGTTGTAGAGCAAGCATATTCCTCACACCAGCACTGCTCTGCTCGGCAGCTCCGCAAATGTTTCCTTGGCATTGCACTTGCTGTTTTTGAACCACAAAATGCTTTTAGGTAAAGTTATCATAATATAAACTGAAAATTGACAGGCTGAATAGTTGTGGTTAGTATGTGCTATAGTSGTGATGACATGGGAAAATATGTTGTTTTTCTCCAGATGACTGTTTGAGGTTAGTTCTAGACCATTTTGTTCATGATGTGCCAGCTAAAATTACGAGAGCATGACTTTGAAGTAAGCAGGTTTGATTATTTTTTTTAAAGCCTGATATAGGCTTGTTGTAAAAGAATCAATGTTGCTGTTGGTGTTTTGAGATTTAAAAAAAAAATATCTGGAGCCAAGAATTAAAAGAGAAACCTCAGTTCCTCCTGCCGGCCCCGGGAAGCTCCACAGAAGCCAGGATCCTCATCACAAAAGGGGTAGTGCACAAGGGACCTGGGCAACAACAGGTATTTTCTGCTGGTAGCAGAAGCAGCATTTCATGGGCCTGTTGCTCTCATTCCGTGTGGTATTCATGATGGGAATGGGTCTGCATCCTGCCTGGATGGCAGTGCAGCACGGCTGGGGATGGCTCTGCACGTATCTCCGTCGTTACGGGGTGATCTGCAGGCACCAAAGCGATCACAGTGCTGAGCCAAGCAGGCAGGACGCTGAAGGACGTGGGAAGGTGAGCCCTGTTTGTAAGCTAGAAGCAAGAAAGGAGGTGGTGTTTGATATCATCGTGTTTAATGATAAAAACAAATGTGACTCAAAGTCACTTTTCTTTCAAAATAGCAGCCTTTTTCTTGGTGTGGGCTGCCAGTGCGTTTTAGAAGCGACATGCAAAACACGCAGAGTTTGTGTGTGGTGGCCAAGGGGCGGTTTCTGTTTCTTTCATCCACCTCTGTTTCCTTTTGTGCTTCAAGGATGCAGTTACATGTGAAGGGCTTGGCGTATTCAGCGGGACCTTGAAACAGCCCCGGGGAGCTGCAGTACAAACTGCTGCAGAGGAATGTGGCAGAGGAATAGAAGATACTAACAAAAAATTACATATTAAAACAAAAGCCTGCAGTACCGAAAGAAATCCCCAAAATCTTACTCCATGTGCCACAACAGCAGTATGTAGATTTGGGGATTGAATTTGCTTCAAGGTYTTTTYKGTGTTTGAGCAGATAGGGGCCAGTGAGTTGTGGAGGAGCAGCCTCACACCGGAGTTTGCTGCCCTCGCTCATCCTGAACGGCCACGCTGGCTTTGGATGGTTAGCGTGGCCCCCTCATGTGAGCATTTTTCTGATATTTCTATATTATTCTGTTTGTATGGGCAAAATGTTGGTTCTTTTTGTGGTGAGCGGAAGAATGGGAAGTGGAACATCTTGGTAGCATTTCGCCTGCCCCTGAGCTGAGCAGCCTCTCTTGCTTATTGAAATTGAGATCCCGTTGAGGTTTGGATGGTGCCTTTATGCTCCTTGTGGTTTGCTGGGGCTAAGAGATGGCTCTTTTCTGAAACACCTGCAAAAAGCCAGAGCAAGAAGAGTTTTCTAGTCCTGATCTTCTGATCCCGACAGCCTTCGAATGACTCCAGGAGGCACCATCCCCTTTTCATGGATTCCTTCTTCACTCTTCACATGCCAGTGCTCTGAAGAGTTTAGTTTTCAGGCTCTAACTCAGAAAAGTTCCCGTTTTCCTTACTCATGATTAAATATTAAAAAATATTTGAACGCATTCCAGTTAAAATAATAATAACAATACATAATTAATATGAAAATAACATGTTATCTGACCAGGACAATGGTTTAATTAGTTTATGTCTGAAAAGGCATACTTGGATTTAAACAAAAAAAAGGCCAGCTTATTCAGGGACAGTAAGTGATTATGACCACTCAGATATTGACTTTGGAAACTTAGAGGTTGAGTGTCTGGAAATGGAGGCAGATTGTGAACGGCTTTTCTCTGGCAAATACCCTCCAGAATTCTCTACAAAGAAAAACTGCATTACGTTATACATTGTGCACRTGAACGTACAAGCTGAAATTCTGGCAGTTTCCCATTCCGGATACTGGCGTGAATCTTGCCTCTTTCCTGGGGCCTGGGTTTCACCCCGGTGCATGACTTTTTCCGTGCATTGCGTGATGCTCTCGGGACGGCTCAACGCGCCCGCCTCGCTTCAGCAAGACAAACACGCTGTTAATTCCCATGGCCGTGCTCCCAGATTGGAGACGAGCGCTGGTGTAAAAGTTTGCCTCAAAATCCCCCTTTCCGGGAGTCAGGACACGCGAGGTGCCTGCGTTTTTGTGCCGTGCTGAGCACAGTGGGATCTTATCCTGACTGAGGCCGCTGGCCATCGTGAAAATTAAATAGTGCTGGTACTGTAAAAAGTTACTTAAATGTGTCAAGGTAACGCTCCCCTCCTTCTGATTAGCATAAATTGCATTGTAATAATTAGCCCGAGCAGGTGCCACTCGGTGCTCGTCCTGGGAATCGTGGTAGGGCTTGGAGGGCAGATCCGGCCACGTGCAGAGAGGTTTGGGCTCTTTGCATCCTGGTCGTACAAAAGCTGCCCGGACGCACATGCCATTAGTTGGTTTCGTTACGCGTTACAGGCGTTTGGCCGCGTAGCTCAGATGCTGTCACTTCCATTTGCGGTCTCTGAAGCTAATGCCCTGAAAGGCATCGCGTCCTCTTTGCTTATTAAGCTGCCACGATAAAGCTCTTGCAGTTCTGGGCTGCCCTCTTCCAGTGCACGGCGGAGCCTATTAAAAAGCACCTGTCAAGCGCAATTGAAATGTCTAAGTGGCCTGATCTACAACATCTGCTGTCACGTCGGGAGAAGTAGGGGTTGGACAGAGTGCCAGCCCCTTTAAATAAGCTGTCAGAGATGAACTATTTCGGTGTAGGGGGACATTGAGGAGCTCTTTACTTGCATTTAAATGGATCAAATGCTTGTAGGTAATTTCATGGAAGAAAAAGAAYGGTTTGTGTAAGACATGCAGTATTTCTGTTCTCTCTTACCCGGCTGTGACATAAGTTCCAGAACATGCCAAGGGTTTTTTTTTTTTTTTATCTTCTTTTTTTCAACTTAACATATAGAAGTGTAAACAGGGTTTTTTTTCCCTCCATTGCTGACTTGATTGAATGCTGGCCCCTGTTACATGTGTGAAAACTGCTTGGCTAGGAAAAATCTAGTGCTGGTTGTATCGTAACTTTGTAGATAAAGTCCAAACAGCCTAGCTGCTTGTCTTGCCACAGAGTGCTGCTTGTACATTCTCATTTTGGAGAAGCAGAAAGGGGAGGGCAGTGAACCCTGTAGCATTTCAAAAATGTTTGTGGAGGGTTTGTTGCTTGTGTTTGGGGTTTTTTCTTTTTTTCTTTTTTTCTTTTTTTTTCTTGCTTTTTTCAAGTTGTGCGCTCGGGATCCGAGGAAGGCTCAGCCATCAGCGTGTTTGAATGCCAGCCAAGACACTGAACTGGCAGCCTTCCATCCCGATAGCAATGTGAGTGAAATGTGTACTCAGTAACTGGATTCAGGCCCTTCATAGTTTGCAAGCAAATATTTCTGCTTTTGCAGATTATATAAAAAATAGAAAAAGCTGTGCCTCTCTGAACATGCGAGGGAGACGGTTCTGCACCTTTGCAGGGATGTATTAGCATTTCTTTGTTCCAGTCAAAGTCCTCTGCCTTATGTTGTCACTTTGAAGGCTGTGTTCTGCTTCCAGAATCCATTTAATTATGTCTTTTAATGTTTTAACTATTAAATCTGCCTTGTGTGAAAGCTGTAAACATCTCACACTGGCAATAAGCTGTAGGAAAGGGAAGTAAACTGGCATTTTGTAAAARGGCTCTGCAAAACCAGTGGAAAACGACTCAAAGGAGCTATGATACAGTGGGATCTGCATGTCCTCAAGGGTGTAGTAATGATATGCACAGCAGGCTCGCCTCTTGGGATGATGCAAGTGCTGGCGGTGCGGCCCTGCAGGGTCAGTTTAGCAAGTGTGACATGGTGATTTTCCGTGCAGTTTCTCAGAAGCCCCGGGCGACGTGCAGCAGTGAATAGTGACAGAAGAAATCGATTTGAAGAGTAAATACATTCAGTAGGAGACAAAAAAAGTGTCATACAAATCTTTCACCTTGCCAAAATAAGGTTAGCAGGGATTTTTGGTGATGCTGCCTGACTTTCCAAAGCRGCTCCCTTTTGCTGCCATAGGTTTCTTTTTATGGTTTTGTTTCAGAAAAGCTCAGGATGAGGAGATAACGTGGAGTTCATGCGCACTGGGTGTCTGGATCTTTAGAGCACCACACAGTGGAGGCTACGTGTTAAAACCTGCTGACAGTGCATCTTCCCAGCCTTCGAGTTCATGGCCCCGTGGTAGCTCTTAAAACGTGTCGTTTTGGCCAGCTGGGGCGGAAAGTGGGAGCATAGTTGAGGTTTCTGCCAGTGATAGTGATGTTATAGAGAGGACAACATGGAAACCCCCTCGCAGAGTCTTTTGCAGTTTGTTCTATTTTGGAGAGCTGTATATGCTTTTTAGGTGTTGCTGGGACATACCTCTGGTATGGCTTCAGCTGTGTTTTTCTCACATAAATTTTGTTTCTCTTCAGGAGCTCATTCAGTATATTAAGTTGGAAGTAAAAAAAAAGAAAAAAATAAATAGTAAGTCACATGCACTGGAATCCCCTGCCCCGGTGCCGCATCCCTTGGAGTGAGCGAKACRTCAGCCGCYAATCTCCGGTGGGCACTGGGCTCCGCGGGCTGCTCGGGAGCAGCCTCGGGAAGCGTCTCCTCAGGGACCTRCTTTGGTAGGACTTGGGTAGCTGTRGGGCAGAGCCCCTCCTGCAGTGGCCTCCTGAACCGTAGCCCAGGCTRAAGTACTCCTAGGCTGTGACCTTAGCACACCCGGTGCCCTGTTAGTTTGCTCTGCAGAAGCACAAGGGAACTTGGCTGCTTTCAAGTAAAGAGGCTGCCAAATGGGGGGACAGAAAAAAAGGAAACCCAACCCAGCAAGCATCTTTCTTTTTTTTTTTCCTTGGCTTCTCTATAAATAGTCAAGCAGTTTTCAGAGCAAGTTTAGTTACTGTCCTGTGGTGGTGAGTGAACACTGTGATCCTTCGAYGTGTTTTGTGCTCCTGAATGTCATTAGAAGTTGTCTGAGTAAAATTTAATTGAAGGTTGTAAATTAGAGGAAGAAAAACTAATGTTAAATTTGGTCTAGATTTTGTCATTGGATCTGCATGCCTTGTCCGTCACTGACTTCACTGGCTTTGAGTACATTTGAGAACACTTTGGCTTCTTGTCTGACTGTCTCACTGGATACGTGGTGAAAGTTTTCCTCGTTATCCTTACCACAGAGTCACGTCATTCTGGAAATTAATGCTCCTTTTGCTGTCCGTATGCAAAAAACTATTTGAACATCTGTGTAAGTCACAACATACCCCAAGACAGATTATTGGTGGTAGGATGCAGAGCCCTGATTTCAAAACACAGTCTGCATGGGGTCTGTGTGCCTGAGTTTACTTTATTCCAGTACCACATGATGACTGCCCTTTTCATGTTCCACCAGCTTGCTACTAATATCAGCTAGTCGGGCTTTGTCTTTTTTTTTTTTTTTTTTAATCGAGAAGCAAATGTATAGTTTCATTCTGGCATCTGGTTTTATCAAGAAATAATGATACCAGGCTCGTGTGGGGTTTTGTGAGTCATTACCCGAAATACAGCAGTGGGTGGATCAACCCCTTCGAAGCGGCTGCTCTGAGTGCCTGCGCTGTGGCAAGGTGCAGCGAAAACAGGGCCGGGCCTACGGTTTGTGCATGGTCCCTTTGGAATGCTCTTGGWTAAGGGGGATGTTCTTGTTCTGTCAGCAGCGCTGGCCTGTTTCCCGTTGGCACCAGTGCTGCCTCAACTGATGGTCTCTCCCTGGAAACAGAGCGTTTCTCAAGGCTGTGCTTGTCTTGTGGAATACTCTAGGGCGAAACACAAACATTTCAGTCACATCTACGAAAAGAGCCTGCGACTGCAGAAATAACGATGGATCAGGGTGCGTATGTGTTTGCTCAACCTTCGTGCGGCCGCGGCTCCTCCCAAACGGAGGCAGCAACGTGCAGACCTGTTGCGATGGGCCGGTCCTGATGTGACTGACTTTGCGTGGCTTTTATTCAGTGCATTCAGTTTGCTAAAATATAATAGTCAGCTCCTCGTGACTCGGTTACGTCTCGGTAATCACCAGTATCTCTCTCTTCACTGCCAGCCTAAAGCACTTCTAGAGCTGGATTAAAGCCCCTGTTTCCCAGCTGCTTTCCGTGCTGCGTTTCTCCCTAGCCCAAGGAAAYGCTGCTCTCCTGATAGCCTTGCTGGCAGGTGCGGCCCCGGTGCGGTTGTTGGGGATGGGAGCACACRGGTAGGGACCAGGGCATCTCCCGGCTGCGGGGGACCTGCCACGGCATTTCCTTCCCGATGCGGGACCGAGGGGGCACCTTGAGTCTCCWGTGCTCCAAATCGGTCACGGCGCCGAGTCCTCCTCAGAAGGAAGTTTGTTTTGGGTAGAGTCCTTCCTGTTGGGTCTTAACGTGTCACAGTGTCCTGCGCACTAAGAACATAACGGTGTTTCCCCTCCCAAGAGCTGGCGGGAGCGGCGCGAGGAGGAGGTTTCGCTCCAGTCGGAGCAGGGTGGGAGCGGCTCCCGGAGCCCTGGSAAGCGGCCGTGGCCGTAGGGAAGCAGCCCCTCCTCAGTGCCTGCTCCTGGGACACAGCCCYGCCACCCCACACTGGCCCCATGGAGAAGGAGCAGCCTCATTTCCCCCTGAGCAAGGGCTGCGGGGGGTTGCAAATACCCCCGTGCCCCTTGGCAGGCCGGGAGCTCTCGGAGCAGCCGCGCGGCGCGGATGCCCTTACGCTGGCGGGAGGCCGCGGGAGACGCGTCGGCTCCCCGGCCGTTTGCAGAGGCAGGCGGTAGCCTGTGTTCCTCTTCTGATTTGCAGCTTTTAATTGAAAAAAATAAAAGCTTTCAGGCTCTACGCTGTGAGGAATGTGGGTGTGTGGCTGAATGAAAAAAAAGAAAATCTTGCATGATAAATACACTAGTAAACTTTCGATTTCCCTAAACTCTTAGCATAATAAATACAACCRCTATTTGCGGCTGGGGTATTGGTTTGTTATCCAGGGAGGAGGAACACCTTTTGAAGGAGCAGTTTCCCTGAATGCCTTTCCTCATTATGCAAATACTAATTAGCAGCCATGTGCAACACCAGTTGCACCACGAAATGCCACTGACAAAGTGAAATGCGCTTTTCTTTACATCACAGCATATATCAAGTATGTAATGGAAAACCAAAGGCTCCTATGTGTGTGTATGTATATGTGTATATATATGTCGCCTCTGTTGTTTTAGAAGTTGACTGCCCAAAGGCAGGCACCTGGGTTTGTATTTGGGACTGAAGYGAGTGGGGTTGCTCTCAAGGGTCCTGCACCCCTGTAGCTCTTCTCCCTGAACTAGTTAAAGGCMGATGCTCTTTGTTCTTTTGGGCAGCTTTCACTGCAGCCCATGGGAGATGCKGGGTGCCGAGCGCCTTTGGAGAACCAGCCGCTTATTCAGATGCCTAAAGGGGAAGCTTGGTGTGTAAATTGAGGCACCCAAGCTGGACGAGTTGTGACCCTGTAACCGTACCAGTCGCTGGCCCCCCTGCCCTGCAGTGCTGTAGCGCAGGTTCCCCTGAGGACGGCGAGGTTCGTACGTGGGAGTGAAGCAGGACAGGGAGTGTGTTCCCCTGCCCTGGGAGCCAGCTCGGGCGCCTGCCTTGCGGCACATGCAAATGCAGGTCAGGTGGCTTGACAGTTGGTTATGAAGCTAAATAAAAATCATGCAAAATGGGATTGATCTTGCATATATTTTTAGGTTTTGTCTTTTAGTAGCATGAATCTTTAATTAAAATGCCAAAGAGAAAAAAAGTACAAGCAGCAACTGTTACATTTTTCATATAAAGTGGATGTAAAGCAATAGCCTGCTATGCTCTTTTTAGGGATCATTTTTACCCCATTGCAACTGAGAATATAAAGCCATCTTAGCAGCTTGCCAGAAGTGACACCTGCCTTCATACCTCCTAATAATTACTTTAGCTTTGACAGAAAGTACTTGGCAGGGTGCGTACAAATTATGACTCGCTTCAGGGTACAAATAATGCCATAATGGCTTTAGGAGTTTCTCTCTAGGTTCAGGATATTTGCATGTGCACGCTTTGTTGGTGGGAAATGAACAAGCAAAGCAGTATTTTGGTTGACTTTCTTAACTGCTGAAAAAAAATGCATGTTGGATATTGCAAGCATACCAATAGAGTAGGGAAGCGAAACAAATCGGAAGGGTGTCAGTGGCTACTTGAGCATGCCTGATTCTTTGCACCTCTCTTGCTATGAAGATATCTTAAACATTTGTGAGAAATGAAAGGATTTCCAAGGCTAGACGCTCACAGGCRTCTTCCTAGAGCAGAGACCTTGCCGATGGGAAAGTGGCATCAGCTTTTCCCCCTCCCTGCTCTGCCTTGCAGTGGAAGAATTTTCAATCTAAAGTGCGTTTGGATGTGGTATCTGCTCTTTTTTCCCCCTAYTCCTGCTGTTCTTGCTGCAGTTAAGTAGAGCTTAAAGTCGTATGTGCTTATCTATCTGCAAAATCGTGTTCTTTATTTATCTGACTCTAAGCTATAGCTGGGAAGTTGCCCTTCCACAATAGTCAGTAGTTCCTGAATACCTCTTAGCCTTTGATGTATTAAGGGTTAAACACAGAATTATTGTGTATGAGATGTATGAGACATGACAACAGTGCTTAGTCCCTTCGGGGACAAGGCAGCTGCTTCGTGGAGCTCAGTTAAATGCTTTCTCGGGATCAGCCACAAAGTGTCTGGGGGAGCAAAGGTAAAATCCCACATCRAGGTGGCTAAGTCTTTACTTTGGTGTCCGGCAGAGACTTTCTCTGCAGCCCTAGTGTTTTGGGAACACCCTTCTCTGCCTTCGTTTATCATCCTGCCGCAAGCTGAGGTTCTAAAACGCTAAAGAGCAGCAAATAGGTGTCTGTGGTTTTATCTGTGGCATTTCTTCTTGCTCAGTTTTCAAAGAAAAAGGAGGCCATGTCGAGAGTGAGAGATGGATAAGGTGTTTTTGAGGAGCTCATTGAACTCTTTCTGAAGGAAACGTGTAAACAATTTTTGAAAACCAGAACATGAAATTTTTACATGAGCTTCCTTAAGGAACTAGAAGAGRGAAGCATCATTAAAAATAAATAAATAAAATAAATAATATTTGGAGGACAGAATGTGCAACAGTGGAAAGCATTTGGGAATTAGTTTCTTTTATGCAAAAAGTACAGTTTCCTCCTTTTCCACCTCTATTAAGAAACATAAAAAACAAATGCCCTTTATTTTCTGAAAGAAGCTAGTATCTTTTTGCAAAAAGAATAAATTTGGAGGACACTTGTGTTTCTGTGAGTGTGTATTAGACAGCACATATTTTTTTATCAGAGAGAGCTTTAAGATATCCAAAGTTCAGGCATGTGTGGGTCTTTCATTTCCAGAAAGACTTTGGCAAATTGCAAGGAATTCAAACAGCTGCAACAGAAATGATTAATGGACCAGAGAAGGGGGGAAGTGCTAAGAACTAAATGCGTACAGTTTGTCTGAATGAGAGAGAAGAGGGTGAGAGAACAGTGTGATGCCAGTCCCGTGCTCAAGAGGTATAGATGTCCAAGTTCAGAAAAGAGTTGGTTTGGGTGGTCCAAACAGTAGGACTAGGAGTAACAAGGTGACRTTGGACACAGACAATGCAGGCTGAGGTCCAGAAAGTATGTCCAGATAGTAAGATACCTTAGACTGTGGAATAACCCCCTGGGAAAGGGTGGAAGCTGCGTTGCTGGAGTCATTGAAACGAGACTGAGCAAGGGCACACGGAGCTCAGCCTGGAAGGGATCCGGCATGGGGAAGAGGATCCCAGCGTCATGGACTGGGTGGCTTTACCTCCGTCTATGTGTTATCTGTCAAATGTGGCCCATGGCTGAAAATTGCATGGGGGGTTCTGGGCGAGTTGTAGTTTAGCATGTATTTGAGTTAGGGATTTCCATGTGGAAATGCAGAAATCCCTSTGTCTTGAGATTTCTGCCCTGTAGCTGTCTGGGCTTGCTGTACTTGTTAAAAAAACAAAAAAAAAACAAACAAAACAAAAAAAAAAAAGAGAGGCAGAGAGAGCACGACAGAGTTGCTTTACTGGAAGCCTACCTTGTGGGAGACGTTTTATCTCATGCTTGGAACAGACACCCTGCGTTGTGTGCGAGTCTGGGGAGACCCTGCCGGCGCGGTGCAGCCGGCCGTGGGCCTGGAGAACGKCAGAGCAGAGCAACCTTGTTCTGCCCATTCACTTCTCTGCGCTGAGTGCTGAGCTCCTACAATCCAGTTTCATGCAGGGTTGGCTTCCCCAGGGTATATCTGTTTTTCTCCGAGGCTGATTTTCCTATCAAATGGCTAGAAAATTACAGTACGTATAGTCAAAAATAGGGAACATTTTTGGTAATAAAGCGATAGTTTATGGTGCCATATGCACCATGATTTTCTTTTCTCTCATTGCTCTTCACAGAAAAGAGCATTATGGAAAGGAACTGCTGACCTTCCCCTCCTCAAAGTGGCTGTGGTTGCTGGTGGTTTCTCCACTGTGCCACTCCTTGGATGGACTAAGGACATACATAGTGGAGGGGGTCCTGGTCTTCATCCAAACCATGGCTATCACTGCCTTCCTTGTGCTTCCTTCAGTYCATGTTCATACTGTGAAACTTGTAAAAGATTTCCAAGGAAGATTGGGTTGAAGAGCAAGAAAATGGAACTTAACACAGCATTGCTGCACCTCGATATTTTCCCTCCGTGAAAACTCCCCAAAAAGGGGATAGGATTTGTGTGGCCTCACACCAGCTTTGGTGCTGCAGCTGGGTTTTATATGGCTTTTGGAGCCTCTGGAAAGCACACTCAATGATTTCCCCCCTGCCCCCTAAGTACCCAGTCATGGGTAGGGGATTGGAGAGCAATGTATGTTGTCGAAACATCTRTTTCCTTAGCAGGAAGTATTGATCCTACCAACCATATTCTATTACATTGGCTTTGTTTCTGCTGTATTAAGTGACTGATGCAACTATATTTGATCAATTTGTGTGATGGAYGTTGGCAAAGTCACAGTTGGTTGCTAGACACTTTTTAGGTGGCTGCTTGCTGATCAGCTACCTTAGACAACCCCAAAATAGGGTTTGACCTGGAAATCAAGATTTTAAAGGTCTGTTTTATCATTTAGTAATACCCTGGATTTTGTGTGAGAGATTTACTCATTTTTTATTACCTGTTGCCRGCGCTTAGAGACACGCATGAGTACTGAAGTGTGCATCGGCTTTGCAGCGTGCTCTTGCCTGCTCGGATGGAGCATTCGGATCATCCCTCGTGTAGCACTGTGTCTGCATAGGGGTGTGTGACGTAAAGCAAAAATTCAGAAATACCTTTGAGCCTTTGCAAGGCAAGGACATKCTCTAGTGATGGTTTTTTCTAGCCTGCTTTGTGAGAGGGGTGCGTGTGTATTTGGGAGGGGGAGGCCTTTGTAATTCATAGGARAGTCAAGAGGAAGCTGAATTTCAGCAGTTGTTAAAAAGATAGAAACAAAAGCGGTGCTTCTGATAAGCCCTGTAGAATTTACCAAAAATATGTATAATTCTCTTTATGTTGTTTGGAGCTCTAGGGTGGAGGTTGGGGCTGGGKTTGTTTGAGCTGCTGCAGTCAGGTCCTGAATCAGGTTAGAGAGGGARCCTTTCTCTCGCTGGGGTCCCCGTCCCGCACAGCGCGGCGATGCGGGACGCGTGGGGCTGGAGAGCAGCCCCRGCACGCGCGGAGGCGGCGCTGCGCCCCCACGGAGCTGAGACCTGCTCCCTCGGCGGGCTCGGCGTGGGCCGGCTCGGCCTGGTCGCTGCCTCACGCCTGGGTTTGCTGGGCAGGGATGTCTCGGTGCCCCCAGCAGCCTGGCACARGAGCTGGTCCTTGCAGTGTGGCACCGAGGGCCGAGAGCTCCTGAGGGAGCTGCGCTTGGCTCCGCTCCCTGAAATACTGCGGTCTCCAGAGCTGTCAGTCTGACATTGTTCTCAGCTGAAAGTTGCTTAAAATAGGGAGGAATAAAGAAGCAAGGAAGGTGCTTGGAGAGAAACTGCATATGTTTCACTACAGCCCGTAACGTGCAAAGTGCTGTTTTGCAGAGCGGGATAAGCACACCAAAATCAACGAGCGCCGTAAAAACTGCCGCGGGTCAGCAGAATATTCCCTTACAGATGTGAGACGCAGAGGAAGTGAGCAAAAGACTGCTCAGAGCTCGGCCTGACATTTGTGGACAGCGTGTCCGTGAGCCAGGGTTGTAACTGTAGAGGTAAGTGGGACACTGCCACGGATGAGGTGGCACTACGTGCATAACGGAGCAGCCTCGCRCGGCAGAAGCTCCTTCAGGACTCGTCAGCTGTGCCAAGCGTGAGCCTCGCCTCTCGGGTGAGATATAAACGTTTCGGCAGCAACTGCGACGCGAGAGTAAAGAGCAGTCGCCGAAAGGTTAGAGGAGAAGGAGGCGGAAACGTAAGAAGCTGCGGGATGATCACAAGGAGCGGAATTATTCAGACGAGGGAAAAACCCACACGCCGGTCTTGTGATGAATAAAAATGCATGTTTCGGTGCCCCGTAAAGAGGCTGCTTTTCCGTTTACACGCACACACGTTAACGCGTCTGTGAGAAGACTCACCTCAGAGATAGATGGTGTTACTCTTCCTTTCCCCTGCTATGTTTAAATGCCTGCATTTGGAGGGAAAAAAAAAAAMMCACTAAAGGTTTTGCTCTGTTCTTCCTAGTGCAGTAATACATTGTATGSTACTTTGTACCACCTGTAGTGGTGTTACCGGGATTTCTGGGCAGACTTGGGGACAAACTTCTCATCCTGCTGGAGTTTTCTGCTGGAAGAGCGGGTGCGTGCGAGTGTGTGCTTATGTGGTTACATAAGGGTGGATATTTGCAGCCAGAGTCGTCAAACCTGAGAAGTTTTTTTTTTTTCTTCATTTTTTAGAAGAGTTTGAGAATTAGTCTTTAAAGCTTCARTGCACATTGGAAAGACATTAACAAAAGATTTAAAAACCTCTGGATTTTAGATTTTGTGGGGGTTTTTCTTGGCACCTTAACCCAAGAGAAATAATACGGTATCTTATTTTTCCATGATAAAAATATATATATGTGTGTGTGTGTGTGTGTGTGTATGTATCAGTCCCTGTATTTACAATGACCATGGCATGTGTGGTTCTTTATTTTAGTTTCCAAAGGCTGGAAGCGAGCGTTGGGCAGCCTTTGCTGGCCTCGTCCCGCTCGGTGCATGCGGCACTTGGTGCAGCACGGGCAGTGTTACCCTCTAGGCACGCTGGGCTGAGGAGCACTCTCCCCATTCACGTTCCTAGGTGCCGACTGGAGATAAAAGTTTTCAGAATGAGTATTTTAGTGGGTGAGGAGAGGAGCGACACTCTGACCTGCTTACAAATGTGCCCMGCTTGTCTGGATTTCAGCCCACACCAGGCAGTGAAATCCCGTTTCCCAGGGGTTAATCCGGGAAACAAACCCTTGTTATCATCTAGCSCAATTCCATGATGAGAGCAAACGAGCGCATTCCCGTGCTTCCAGGTATTCAAGGAGCACACACCTCCCAGCTCTCCCGCTRAAGAAACCCCAGGTCGCATGGAGCTCTCTGCAGAGTCTGGTGAAGTTCAGGCTCCCTAAGCACGGTATTTACAAGCCCTCCTGCTGGAGAAGTGGAGGAAGGAGCTTCTTTCCAAGAAAAAAATCCCTGTAGGCTGAGTAATGTGACATCACTCAGAGTCACATCACCCTACACCCACCAGGATGCAAAGATAGAATGGAAATGGCATACTCTGTTCTCAGGGTAGCACTCATAGTGCTTCCCCTGCCGTTCCTTGTGCTGTGTCCCCAGCCTGCCACTGTCGCTGCCACAATTAACGCTGCTCYCAGGGACTTTGAAAGGTGTTGCCATAACAAGGTTGCTGATCAGCAACCTCAGAAATCTTAACGAGGCACCTAATGGAGCTTTTTGTTTCCGTTCTTTGTGCGTAATATATTCTGAACAAGTCGGCAGGTTTTAACCCTGTCTTCAGCTGAAATCCCCAGGCACGTTTAGTAGAGAACCACTTCCTTCGAACTGAGGCTGTGCTAAAAGGGCTTGGAGACCCTGCGAAGACAGTCAGTTAAATTGGAGCCTGAAGCCAAAGAAAATGTATATCCAAGCACATGTTTAGCACTGAGCTAAAAAAAAATGCACTTCATGTTGCATAGYCTCCTCCAAGTGCCGCAGTTAATAAGCCATGTTGTGTTTTTACTGGAAAAGTATGCTTCTAGCCAAGCATTCTTTGCATTTTTCCCAGGATTTAGTCATAAAATCACTTTAGACATATTGCAAGTATGAAATGTGTGCACATCAGATAAAGGGCAGCGATTCGTGTTTTGCAGTAAAGCTCCATGGAAACATTTTTATCGCCATCCAGTACATTATCCCAAGAAGCCTGGCCCCTTTTCTCTTAGCCGTTAACATCCTACCGAAGAAGAAAGCACCGAATGCCGGGGCGGGCGCTCGGAAGCCGTGGGTTCAGCGCGGTGGCTTGGTGGGAGCACCACGCGCCGGGGTGCGGCGTGGTGACAACCCCGCTGCTGCCCGCGGGCCGTGGCACTGTTGCCACCCGGGCGTGCGGGAGGGAGCATCCTCCGGCCGCACGGCGCTGCTCCGTGCCCTGTTATTTGCAGCGCGCTCGCAGCCCCCTCTGGCTGGTGCTCGCAGCATCGGCGAAAGCCCCGGGCCAAAACCCACGGACCGGCAAGGAGCTGGGYGCCCCGGGCGGGGAGGGAACCGCTCCCGAGGCAGCTGCAGGGAGGGTTTTTAAAAGAACAAGCCGCGTGCTCGTCGCTGTGTGTTGGAGCAAAGCGAGGGAGCTATCAAACATATGTTCACACGTAGACAGCACACAGAGCAGTGTGTATATACCACCTCGCGGAGGCAATCTGTGTCCCGAGCCCGGGGGATATTTAAAGCGGCTCTGCAAACGTGGCAGCGCCGGGAGAGGCTCGCYGGGCTCGTCTCCGCGGGGGCTTGCGGGAAGGCTGCTCCGATCTGCCTCTTTCCCTGTGTGTAATCTGAGTGTGGATTGGCGGTTGTCTTYGTAAATGCTAAGAAACAGGAGTGCAGATGAGCACAGATGAAGAGGAGAAGTTCAGGGAGCAAGAGGGATTGTGCAGCCCGGAGTGCCCTTCAAACCCTGTGGCAGCATCCTGAGGCAGGAAGGTCTGGGAGAAGGCCACGTAAGGGAGTGGACTGCCTTATCCCGTTGTCTTGGGGGCAGCTTTTTCCCGCTCCCCGAGTGGGTCGGGTGGCCACCGAGGCCCCTGCACATGAGGCACCTCGTGCCCGCTGGAAGAGCGGGTAGGGGTGGGGAGCCGGGCCGAGGAGTGAGGATGCTCCCCTGGGGCGCTGCCCGCGGTGGCAGCTCCAAGGGGGGACAAGGAGCACCACGGAGCGCCGGTCTTGCCGAGGGCGCTCTCCTCCCGCTGCGGTGAGTCCTGCTTCTGGGCAGYTGGGTAGACATCCTTGCTGCGGCACTCGCTCTTAGACACGGTGGGAAAAGATGAGCCGATAAGCCCAGGGCCTCTGCCACCAGTGCRGGTGTTGGCGAAGCTTTTGCCCTGGCCAGCAGGGCGTCATATGCCCGGGGGAGACTTTCCAGACGTGTCTGSGTGCAGACTGGGGGCTGAGCACAGTTCTCATGTTTGTGCTGGGGAAGCAGCGTTRGAACAACGAAGGGTTGGACCTGCTCTGTTCCTCACCCCACCCGAGCCTGGCATGAGGAGCTGCCTTTGCCAGGCAGGATGCCACCTTCGGCTCCACCTTCCTGGGCAGGAAAGCCAGGTCCTCACCAGGATACCCTGTAAAACCCCTCTGGAGAGGTGAGGGAGAGACGGGATCACTGGAGTGTGGGGCTGCTTCCCTGTAGCCACCGTCCCGGAGCATCCTGGCAAGGAGGTGCAGGGATATGCACATGCAGGGAGCTGCATCTTTCCTTTGCCTTGATCTCCCAGCCATCTGGCCAGGTGGGAATGAAGTGCTGAGGGGAGCCAGAGTCGGCTCCTTGAGGCCTTTGCAATAGTGAGAGCGATTGGGTTGGTCTCTGCAGCGACGTGCCCTGGGGACAAGGGTGCRAGTTCATGCGTGGTTCCTCAGGGATGCTGAACTGCATTCATTGCATTGGAGCACAGGGAGGTTTTCCTGTTATAAATACATCTGTGATCTATGTAGTAGTTTAGTATCGGAAATATTAGACCATTTTTCCTTTTTTATTAGCATCTTGGCGTGTTGCTTGTATGCACTGTGTTAGCTTTTACGTAGCAGGAGCTTTATTCTGCTGCTGTCTTTCTAAATGCCTTTTTTTTTTTTTAATTCTACCCAGTCAATACTGCCATGTTACTACAAACAACATCCTTACTGGCAGGGCAGAAAGCTGGGAGTCTTACATGACCTGGTGTGTATTAAAGCCCAAATCTCTTTCTCTAGGTTTGACTGACTGAAACGCCATCAGTTTGGAGATGCCAATACTGAGAAAACGGTGTTAAAAGCATTGAGAATTTCAGGCTTTGTGCTCTCTAGTAAAAGCATAATTTTAGAATATTCTTCCTCGTGATCGTAGTAATTTTACAGCAATGCAACTCTTGGATTTCAGGGTTAGGTCAGTGTAAATGAAGGCAGAAGTCGTTAGATCCTTTTTTATAAGGCAAAGAACAAAACTCTTGATATCAGCAGTTATAAATGCATAAAAAGTCTAAAATCTGTATATGTGCACAAAAATCTTCTTTCTCTTAGGGCAAGACTGTAAATAATTAATATAATAACCCTATTTGCAAATTCAGTTTAAGTATATTAAGTTACTCGAGACATTCAGATTATTTMTCTTTTTTTTTCTTTTGCTTCATGCACACTCAAGAATGCGAGTGTCTCCTCTCTATATTAGCAGCTAGCAAGCATCTTCTTTCTAGTTTGAGAGCTGTATTTTCAAAAGGGTCTTTTACCTCGCTTCYAGGCTTTGAAGCCTGTTTTTCTGGTTTTGTACACACATTTTTCTCTGTTTCCAAAACCTAAAATGCAACACATTGTATCCACATTCCTAGGGGCAATTTTTGCAGCTCTTTGCAAATACAAGTGCTAAAAGACTTCTTGCAATGCTATTCTACTGAACAAGGGTAGTAAAGTAATCCTGAAATTGCAGTGCATCTCATCTCCATTTGAATGGCATCGCTTGGATCTGGAGTGTTGGTGGTACCAGTGACTCTGGGAGCACTGTTCCGCTTTCGCAGTTCCCTAATGTAGACAGCTGTAGCATTTGTGTATAAAAAGAGCGTGGCACTTCTTTGAAAAGGATGCTTACAAGTGCTTAACTTTGCTCTTCTRTGGGTGGCTAAAGTTAGGCACCCAGATAAAGATGGCCTCATGCTCAAAGGTACTGAACAACTGTGTCTTCTGTTTAAGTAACGATGTGCAGCTGCTCAGCCCATCTAAAAATCAGGCATTTTTTCTATGTTCCCAAAAGGAATTTAGAAGCCTATTTTAGGAATGCATGATTGGAAATACTAGTCCTCACAAATTCTGTTTTCAGYTATGAACTGAGCAGGAACTCAGATGCACTCTGATGTGTGTGCAGAGCAACCTCCCCCTGCTTATATTTACTCTAAGCCCTTTGGAGCGCGTAGGGACAGGAAAAAAGCTTTCCTCACAACATCAGTGAGTTCACAGAGTTGCAGAGATCAGCCTGGAGGTTTGGAGACATGCRTGCAGTACCCAAAATCGTTTTCAAGGTGCTTCTTGCAAACTGAGGTCACAAGGCAAGAGCAACTACCCTCTGAGGGGCACCTTAGAAAAAGCACCTTTGTTTCAACAATATATGTATATTTGAATATATGTAATCTGTTCRAATATGATATGAGTGTATAATGTTTGTCTCTTCCAGCACCCTTTTGCACCCAGCTTTGCTATGACGACAGAGGCGCTCTTACCTGAGGTATGATCTGGAGGTGGGCTCACTACTCGTTGCTGCTGCAGTTTGAAGAAACCAGGTTGCATTTGGCCTGCAGCACCAGAACCTGGGCGCAGGCTCTAAAAAATCCTTGCCACAGTTTACTCTGCAAAAGCTTAGCAATTTTGTGGTATTTTTGTTTTTCTCTGCAGTAGAGTGCAGTGATAGCATACCCTTAAACTCTCCTGCTTTGGGCGATTTAACAGGACTGGTAGGACACACTGTGTGCACTTGCATGTGAGTTGGGGAAGTGATGCTGCTGTCGGGGACAAGGTAGCCCGTCTGCCGGGCTGCCTGGGTGATGTAGGCRCTGAGGAGACGAGCTGGTAGCGCAGTAGCAAACCTGTTGTTTTGCTGGTGGTGTCCACCCCGTTCCTGCTGCTGCCAGAAGCTCGCCCTGGGCTAGGAGGCCGTTCCATATGCATGAGGCAAGAGCGCTGACTCCTCCAAAGTGCAAATGTGCAAGATACCGTTTACTTTTAAAGGGAACAGAGCAGCGATTCCTGCTCACATCAGCGTGTCAGCCAGCCCTCTCACTGAACTCGTGTCTGWTACATGATCAGTCTTCCTTAGCGAAGCTGTGAGCAGACCCTATGCTCCAAAATACAGCAGCGTTTGTACACCGTTTGCGCACCAGGGAAGTACGAGACCACATGACACCCAAATTAGCTCTCTGCTCGTTGACAGGTAAGGACAGATGCTAGAGCGTATAGGAAACCCTTCCTGCATCTGCTGCTTTGTTTGCTCCTGCGTGCAGCGTTCCAGTATAGCTAAGTGACCTGTAAATTGAGGCCAGATCAATGTGGTTAAGAGCAGTGGCTTAGCCAGCCGTTCTTTGGGCATGCGTCATGTTCTACAGTATTTCCAAAGGGCGGTCAGCAGGCTCGGATCCAYCCTGCACGCAGCTGAGCCTTTGGGATGAGTGCATGCCCTAGACTGATTGCAGGGAAAAGGGCCTCCAGGGGCGGGATAGGCCCGTGCATAGCAGATTGTGGTTAGGGCCTGTGCATTTCTGAGTAAGTGAAAAGATGTGCTCGTGGTCATGTAGCTGGACTGCACCTAGGGCCAGGGACGTGGGTAACTTCTTCTGGCTAGGCTGACATTGCGCTAAGAGCTTGCGTTGTTGGCCTGCCTCAGCATTACCAGGATCTGTGCACAACCTCCTTGCTTTTGCTCCTCTTATATCCTTTTTATTTTAGATTCATGTCCTCTCAAGCAGCTAGATTTAGGTAGGCYGAGGTGTCCTCCGATCATGGTTAGGTTACAAGGAAGGAAAAAAAAGCACAAACTTGCATGCCTACTTTAATTTTATTATAGGAGAAGAATTTGCAAGATCTGAGGGCAAAATTTTGCATAAAATGTTTAGATTAAAAAATATGTATATTCTTTGCTTGGCTTGCCTATAAGCACTTTCTTAAAAGTACTGAAAGAACTGTTTTAATGAAGCATAAAAATTGATTGTTTCTTGCCAGGAGGGTTGTTCTTCAATCTTCAGATATTAAAGACTTTGTGAGAACCACAAGAAGAATATCTTCTTGAATCATTTACATTTTTCCCCTTTTGCAGGCTTATGTAACCATGCAGAAAATCTAATAATAAGTGCGCTATTAGTACCCAGCGTAGCACCTTCTGCAATCTGAGGTGTCATATTATTACAAATAATGGTGCAGAAATGTTGTAGACTCAGAGAGCTTCCATACATGGCTTATTTGACTAACCTTTATCAAAAGGATCTTAGGCTAATTGAATCACTCTTTGCTTCTGCTTTGCTGTTCTATTTTCTCGTTCAGGAGAGGAAGAGCCTTGCTGCTCGCTTTTGTTTCTGTGAAGCTTGCCGTGCTATTAATGGTGTTGAAAGGAATAGGGTAGTAGCAGCGCTCAGAACCAGGTGTCCTGTGGTCTTTCATTTCTGTGTGCACACCCGCGGCCTCTCTGTACAGCCCGCTATGCTCTTCAGGATTAAGCCTGCCCTACAAGCATCCTTTGCGGTCGAGTCCCTTGAGCAGGGATTGTCAGTGTTGTGACAAGCACTCRGGCACGCAAGGGGCAAAAGCTCCCTCTTTGGAGCTCCCTTCCTACCTGTGGGGTTGATCCCGTGTGCTTGAGGACACCATGAGAAGGCAGATCATGATGGAAGCTGTGATTCCATCAGTGTTTTCGCTGAGCTCTGCTGCCTCGCGCAGGGTGGTTTGTGCCCCCCGGGCTGTGTAGTTTCTCAGGTTCCTCTCCAACAAAGCGCATGCAAAAAGGGTAGGTCCCAACCACCCCCAAAGCACACAGCAAAGCAGCCCCTTGATCGCTGTGATGGCTCGTGAAACAGCTGAGGAAAACAGCGTGTCGTTCAAAGGCGTTCCGTACCCCGCACCACCCTCCGGTGGTGATTTCAGCCTGGGGTGTTGAATGTTTTCGTTGTTGGTAGCAGCTGATAGAGTTCGGTTACGTGGAGAGGGTTTTGTGTCGCTCCGCAGGGTTGTTCTGCTGCTGTTTCCCTCTGCGAGTTTGCCCAGGCAGTTGAGCGCTGTGTGACAGGGAGCCCGTGCTGCCTGTTGCTGAGCACCATGAAATCCCACTGAAGTCAGCGGCACTCAGCGCCCGAAGGGTTGCAGCTTTRTTGAGGCGGGTTGTGGTGGTTCTCAGACATCAGAAATAAAGCTAGGTGGTTGTGTTGAATGCTTTGCTAAAGCTGTACCCACACGCAACGCATCTCTCTCAAATCTTYACATCTCCCTCCTAATCTTCGAGACGTACTACCTTCTCCTCTGCTGTCCTTGCTTTGTTTTTTTTTTTTAATAACGTATTTTCTTCCATGGCTTCGCCTAGCTTCGCAGCTGTGAACCCTTCTCCTGCTTGGGAGGTTCTTTTTCTTTCTTTCTTTCTTAATCAGAGATCATGTCCTAGCAGTGTTGAAGTGTGGACTCTGTTGCTTGAAATGCTTATTAAAAACCATATTGAATGATATCTYTGCCTGTTTCCCTTCTCTCTGAGTTTTAAGCAACAATAAATTTGCTTAGAAAAGCTACGGCTCTTGATGTGGTAAGTAACCTAAAAATGCCTCATAAACAGAGCAGTAGCAACAGAGGGAAGAACTGACCTGGCCCTATTCCTCTATGATCCTGACCCTGTTGTGCTCCCAGTAATGAGCTGGGGTCTAAATTATGAAATTTAGACCCAGACCCAGGTCCAAATGTTGAACTCGTCTGCCCCAAAAGCCAGGATTTTGACTTTTAAGAGTCATTTATCTTAAGATGTTTGGAACATTGTGTTATGTGAGCATTTCTTTTCAGTGTGTTTTTACTGTAAAGGTTGTAACTTACCCACAGAGAGGCTTTCAGATATCAGTTAGATACCTTCCCATGCCACATTTTTGAGGGAAAAAAAATACTCTAAAACTTAGACAATAAAAATAGTTTGCTCGAGTGGCTAAAGCCATTCTGCAGTGCCCCCAGGCCTCGTGAAACTTTCCTGCATTAAGGAATCCTCTGGTCTCTCCAGRGGCAGCAGTGGGCATCGTTTCTCCAGTTGCGAGGTAGGGATCCGTGTGTTAGCCCTGAGGTGGTGAGCTGCTTCTTGGCTGACTGCAGGATGCAGCCCTGCTAGCTGCAGGCTGCCCGGAGCAAGCCGAGTGGCCAGTGTCTCGGTTTGAACAGGGCCAAGTGTGGGGCCACACGTGAGGAGGACGTCGGTCGGCCCTCCCTGCCGTGCTTCCTTGTGCAGCGGAGGCAGCCAGCCCGGCCTGCACGGTCTGGGCTGCTTGCAGACTGTGTGAGCTTTGCAGGCGATGGTGCGATGACAGTGGAGGCGAGTGTCATCATTAGGAAGCCATGGCCGGGACAAAGAGGCTCTTTTTTTCCATCAGTCTCATAATTGGGGCCTGTGGTGATGATCACGTTCCCTCTCCGGTGACAGGGAAGGAGGCTCTTCCCCTTGCAGCCTCTCCCACTCCTAAGCTGCTTATTCACCTCAAATGATGAAGAGGCTGGATTAGCCATGCTGCTCCAGTGTCCTTAGTTAGCACAGGGCTCTGCCAGTTGCATCTCTGATTATTCTCTCACCAACCCTATCTTGTAAAAATATTTCTTTTTAATTGCTGCTTTGTCAGCTGTGCAGTATTGTACTTGGATCCAAAGGTGCTTGTTAAATAAGGGATTTGAGGCTACAGGGGATTGAGCTGATCATTATGAGTCTGAGAATGGGACCCATGAAGCATGTTATCTGAGGCCTCTGTGGATATTTAAATTAAATGAGTGCTTTTGTGGTAAACAGGGTTTGGGGTTTCTTTTCTTTCAACCCAATCAGTTGTGTAGGAGTAGGGAGTTAGCCTGTGCGAGCTGCATCTGCAGGGCTGGAGAGCCACAGCTGCTACCTGCGTGCCCTGCAATGGCAYGAACAAGCAGCTAGGGACTGTCTGCAGGGCCAGGGCTTGCAGGTGCTTTGCCTTGCTGCTCTGCCCTTGTTTAAAGRTGGCCCAGGAGAGAAGGGAACAGGAGGGCAGAGCAGGAAAGAGCAATTTGCAGTCGCCGTGGGGCTGCTCARTGGAGATGGGCTATGAGGGGAGGGCTCTGCTGCAAGATTGGGGAGGGTGACAGGGTCACAGTGTGGATCGTGGCTGCTGCCAAAACGCTCCCGACAGCTGTCACACCTGCTAACAACACTTTGCTTTGAGCATTTTTTCTAACCTCTGCAYAGGGCTCAGGTTGCTTGATAGGCTTTGATGCGGTGCGCCAGTGCACTGGGTAGACCTGCCGGSTCCATGCCCTTCGTGCATATTACAGTCTAGATTTTAACAGGTTTCTTGAGGAAAATGCAGAGGCCACTGGTGAATGGGAGGCCTGTAACCCCTGCTGCAGCTGTGAAAAGCCCCAGGGTGAAGGTTGCTCAGCAGCTCAGTGTGGAGGCCGAGGGGTAGGGAGGGAGGCCAGGACTTGGAGCGGGTTTTGCAGAAATGGTGACTCCTGTGCACTGCGACACCAGAGCCATCAGGGCAGCCCTGCAAATGCAAACAAGCATCGGGTTCTTGCCCGACTTACTTCAGTAGATTATTTTTGCCTTTTTCTCTGGGATTTGGAAGGCACTTTGGAGGGGGAGCGTGCAACCCTGCTTAACAGGAGAAAACAGAAGATCTTGTGCGCATGAGCTCCACAGTCTGCCTTACTGTACCGACTGCTCAGYGTAAGCCATTTGGGCACACAGGAAAAAGGCCTATCCAGGAAACATGAAAGTGAGGCACAACACAGGTCATTGCCACGAGCCTTTGGAGGTGGCCAGGCGGCCGCACGGAGCTCGGGCTGCCTCTGCTTGTTGCGTTAGGACCCATGGCATTCCTGTTGTGTGCTGGCAGGGGGTCCACGTGCCTTGGCATAGCTGGAGGAGGGGGAGGAATGGGCAGGGCTGTGGGAACACCCTCCTCAGCATGTGCAGAACAAGCGCTGCCCCTGCGGGAGCTCTGGGCTCCCTGGTGGCTGCAAAGGATGTCACGGGTGGTGACGCATCCTATGTATATCCCCTGCTGCTAGTGGCCATGGTTTCACCGTGCACAGGCACAAGCCCTTTGGGGCAGTCAGAACCTAGTCTCCCTACCCTTAAGCTGTCCCCAGTGTGTTGGGGTATTTTCCTTTCTTTCTTTCTTTTATCCCTGTGCTCTCCGTGCTTGTGGAGGATGCAGGCTTCCCCCTTGCCACAGCTTATGTGTTCTGGTCCCTGTGCTCTCCTGAACGGGGGGAGTAAATCCACTGTTTTAGGCGCTCTCCCCCTCACACCAGTAATTTAGAGATGGTCTAGCACAGCTGTCTGACTTCTGGGGGGAAAAAAGAGAAAAGAAGAGCACTCGCTGCTTCATGCCTTCCATACTTGTCCACGCGGCTTGGGCTGCGCTTCCATGGGGTGGGAATGGTGGGGTGTGATGAGCGACAGCACAGTGGGTCAGGGTCACAGGACRGTGTGAGCCCGCCCCCGCGTCGCCTGCAAGAGATCCCCCCGCCCGCGGTTTCGGGGCCTGTTTGTGGGGCCAGGGTGGTGCTGGCGTGAGTGAGGTGCTGTGCTTTGCCTTCAGCCTCCCTTGGCGCTGCGCTCCTCTCCAGGGGCACACRGAGGAAGAGCACGGTCCTTGCGGCGTGCCACCCCGCCGCCGTGAGCCGGGCAGGGGCCGGCGGCGCTGCACGGAGCGGCTGTCGGGGAGGGGGAGCGCTTGGCTCTGTCTCTGCTCCCTTTCCAAGGCAGCAGGTTGGCTTGCCGTTTCAAACTGCTAAATCTGGAGCGATAAACGGCTCCTGCCTTGTGTTTAGCAGCGTAGGGAGCAAGCAGCTTGTCCGCGCAGGACGGCAGGAGGCCGTCAGCGGAAGGATTACTTCAGCCAGGCGCTCTGGAGGCCGTGTAATTAATCTGTTTGCTTCCCTGACCTGTGAGCCCTCTCAGYCACTGGAGCGCTGAAGCCCTCGGGCCTCGCGTGTGCTGATTCGGCACTCGCCGTCTCGCTGCGTCCCCTCGCGCCGGCGGCCTCGCTTCGCGTGGGGCTTCGTGCCGGGCTGCACGCCTTGCCTTCCCCCGCAGCGTCCGCGTCGCGGCGAGAGGAGACGCCTGCAGACCTGGGGGCTCCATAYGTCCTGCCCCCCACGCAAACAAACACGCATACGCCATTCGCGCCCGGCGTGTATTAATAGTGACGGAGCAACACGTGTCTTGCGCGGGCGCGAGGCACCCGTTGGGGTTGTCTGGGGTCACCGGAGCGGCAGTGATGCTCTCCTGCTTCCTGCAGGCTCCGGCCTTCGCCRAGAAGGGACGCGAGGGCTTTTCCTAGACCACGAGGGCCTGCGRGTGTGGAGCCCTCCAGACATTCCCAGGCTGCTCCCTTGGCTCTTCTGAATCCTGTGAGGACCTGAGGAAAAATTTGTGCCCAGAAGCGGAGTCTGCAGCCTGTTCTGGTCGAAAGGCAGCCTACTCAATGAGGCCCATTGAAATCTCCTACTAAGTTAGGTCAGAACGTGTCCTGTTGTGTGCATAGGGCTCCCCTGTGATAGGCATTGATAAATAAATTTTGTTGGACTGTTGCATGCATCTGCAGATCTGAAGCTGCTGTTATAGTTGCTTTTTTTCAGTTGCAGGATCATTTTGTAGGTTTTAATTAAAGCTCCTTTGAGATTGTTTAAAAATGCTGAGATCCTCTTGTTGCTGAGCGAGCGGCTCAAGGACATGAAGGTTAAAGGAGTGCTTCGTGTTAAATGACATGGACCAAACTTTGCCCTGCTTTAAGAGGCACTGAAAGCAACCCCAGGTGCCTCTGAGCAGTGACTTCTGCTCCTTCAGTGGCACTGGGACACTGCAGGGTCCTTTGGGCTGTCTGATGCTCCATCCTGTCCTGTTGGACACAGCTTTCATAGTGCAGGCTTCCATGGACCTCCTTCTGCCCAGCAGGGTCTGGAGGATGCTCAGAGTTCCGTGTTTGGTCCCCCAGGGAGACTGCTGTGCAATGACTGTGCAGAAAAGGAGAAAGCCAATATCCCATCGGTTTATTCTGGGCTCATTAGAGAAGCCGAGGTTGTAAATTGTTAAACCATTTCTATCTGAAACAGGATGAGTGTGGAAACCTCATGTATGCCTAATGGATGCGGTACTTAAAGGGACCAGAACCGTTTTAAGTGGGTGGTGAACAGACAACAGGATATGCAGCCCCTCACAAAAAGCCCTTTAAACAGTGCAGGGGTATTGGGAGCTCCGTCTTTCGGGCGTATAAGGTCAGTAAGGTGCGGAGAAACTGGGAGAGAGCCGTTTTATGCTTCCCATCCGCTAAAGCAGCTGGAATTCTGGAGAGTTTTACCTGGAGGTGAACAGAGATGGCTCATCGTGGACATCTGCAGGTGGGCAGGGGACTGTCCCTACCCACAGAGGGGGTGATGGGCTCGGGAGGGAAAATTGTCTCCAACCTCTACAAACAGCCTGAGAAGCACGAGGTTTCACAGGGCTTCATTAGGGGCTTCTTCTTGAGGTTAAGAGCTTTGGTATCCCTCCAGTCCATGAAAATACTGCCCTTAATAGGCAGACTCTGTAAGAAGTTGTCTCTTGTCCTTCCTTTGGCTTTTACGCTTTCTTCCCCCYCCCCCCCCCCCTTTTTCTTTCCTTACTTCAATAGGAAGGGCAGGATTTAACCTAGCAAAATTCCTTTGTTTCTAGGTAAACACTGAAAAGGTTTTGGCAATAGCTATCCACATGGTCAGTAGTACAAATTAAAACTTTGCTGCTAAACAAAATAGAAACTTACCAGATAAAAGAGGAAACATTAAGAAAATGGATTAAAAATACATATATTCTGTATTGTTTCTATCCTTACCTCACGTTAGTATGATAGGAAATGTATCTTTTAAGTCCTCAAATTTTCACCCTGAAGAATTTTCACCCTTAGAATAAACATGTGTAAAACACATACCCTGTGTTCCTTGTTATGGTCTCCACTGCTGTGACCCCTGCCAGGATATTCTGTTCTGGAGTTTTATCAGTCTGAGCAAACCTCTTCCAAAAACTCTGCTGAAAGGCAAAAGGGTGAAAGACTCTTGTGTCTACAGAAATCTCAGAAGAAATGCTTTGTAACGTGCTGTGGAACATTAATTTGGCTTCCAAAAAGCTGTTCTATACTTTTGGGTTTTATTGAACAGCTGCATGGAGGATTTTTTTCTAACCAGTGGGTACAGCCTGTTACCCACAAGGTAACCTTATAAAGTACTTTCTTCACCAACAGGATTGAAGGCAAATAGTTTCTCGCGTTTATCCTTCTGTTTTATCTCTGCCTTCCCCAAGAATTCCTCTTTAATTCCTTGATGGTTCTTCGGGGTGACACAAGGACAGTGTACCAGAAGAGGAGGATGAGAGAAAAGCAATGTTAAAACAAACCAAAACTGGGATGATTTACTAGGCCTGCTGAGATAATCCATGTGATCGGGGTCATTTCACAAACACGAGGGAACAAGGTTCAAGAGTAAAATCTGTTCTTAATGAATCTGAAATACAGCATTGCCCTGGAAGTACTGATACAGACAGAAACTGCAATTTTTTTCTACTAAGTAGGTTTTAAATTACATCATTGTCATTATCGTTATTATGAGAATACAGAATATCAACATTTGTTTTTCATCCTCAGGGCTTAAAAAAAATATAACTTCCTTTTTAAAGTCAATTAAACAGTGACATTAAATAACGTGCAAAGGATTTTTTTTTTTAGCAAACAGTGGTAATTAATGATTGCTGGAGCTTAACTCCTTCTGTTAATTTGAATAAAGGCTTTTTTGGGGGGAGGCTAATAAGAGCTTGCACATAAAAGCTTGCCAGAACTTCTCAGTATAGTGGGGGTGAGGTATTGACTCCAATTCAGTGCTGGTGAATGAGATGGTAGCAGCTTCCACTTGTTCACATSCCATATCCCTCCTCTCCCCTCAGCCTCCTTTGATCGGGGTCTGTGTCTTTTCCTCAGCCCCACAGCTTTCAATCTGACATATTAATATAACCTGCTGCCAGTGCCAATTTGCAGGATCCTCTGAAGATCTCAACATGTTTGCTCTAATCTGTTAAGTGGGAGAAGTAAGAAGGGTTCTTACTCAACTGGGATGCTATGGGGTTTACTCTGTTAAAATCTTTAATAGGTTCCTTTTGATTAAAGATATATATGTGAATATCCCCAGTTGCCCAGTGAGCAAATGGAGAGTTGGAAACAGGATGCGAGAGACCCGATTCTAACCAGTGAGCTATTCCTTCCAAAGAGAAAGTATTTTAAGTGGTGGGATTAAATTTAAAAAAAGAAATCAACATAAGTGTGTGACCAGATACATATAAATAGCAAATACCAGCAAATAAAACAAAAACTCTCCCCGGGAGCTGTCAAGGTTTTGTAAACATTTTGTTGCTTTCTGCCCTTTGTCAGCTCGGCAAACCCAATCTGGAGCACCACATTGTACAAAGCGGCGCTAAGCAAAGGACGTATTTATTGCATATGGTTTTTTACTTAAAAAAAAAAAAAAAAAAAAGTGTGCTCTTTCCAGAAAGTTTACAATATGCATCAGTCACAACTTTGCTTGTTTCCCAGGAAACAGTTCTGTCACTTGCTTGTCACGCTAATGCGGAGCACATGTAACTCGGGCTCTGATAATGTCTTCGGCATGGCAGGGGGAGCGCGTCGCTTGGTTGCCTTAAGGCAGAAGAGGCACATATAGGCTCTTTAAAAAAAAAAAAAAAAAACAAAAGCCCCCCTAAAGCACCACCTATGTGAATATGGCCTGCTCTAGGGTTTCCCATCTTTCTGCCCTCCAGTGCACATGGTGCCGTGCAGCAGATTCAGGGTTTCCGTGTGCTTCAGTTTTGCCTCCCGGGCTTCCTCTCCGTCCTGCCCGACACAGTGACACACATTTGGAGGCTCAGTGAGTAATTCAGCCCAGAACTGAAGCCCGCACATCCCTAAGTGGGAAAACGCCGATTGTTCCTCARGATGGGACTTTACACGGGCTGATTGCCCAGCATTTCAAATAAATGTGCACTCAAGTGGCCTGCTGCGTCAGGACCTAGAGAAACACCGGCCTTGACCCCTCCTCAAATGACCTAAAATCACTTGGGCAGCTGGAGAGTGCACAGAGATATCCAGTGACGGGATCTATATTAGAAACACATGGCTTGGGCCTGGGCAAAGGTCTCTGCTAGGGAAAAAAWTCATTACTAGATAAGGAAAAGATCTCAAAATTAAAATGGAGAATTGTGGTGTTTATACTGTAAGGCTGCTATTTGCTTTCATAGATTTGTTTATACAAGTTTTGAGGACAACTGCATTTTTATCATATTAGTCTACCCAGCTCCCAGCAAACTCCCCTAGAGAAATTCCTTAGAGTCTTCCGCAGGAGTGCAAATAAATAAATAAATAAAGTTCAGGAGACGGTATCACTGTGCGAAAGTTTGTTTATTTTTCTACCAAAGCTTAAATAATTATAAATTCTGCGTATATATGGAACAAACATAACAAATGCCCAGTAACAGGGATATAAGTGTGTTTGGAACAGATTCAAAAGCCCCGGAAAAGTAACTCTCCTCTGCGCGTGCGTTGATCCCCCAGGCTTTCCTCTCTATACGGTGGTTTCCCTCTCTTTCTGTTACAGTTTGAGGTCTGGTACGCAGTCCCTAAGGTAAAATATCCTTAGTTTTACCATCTAGTCCTGTTGCAGCCAGAATTTTGTCCATGTTGTTAAATTCCCCCAGGTTGCTCCATGCCGTGGAGGATAAATGCTGACATTTATGTAAGGGCCTCCTGGTTTGTCCGCGTGCATCAGCTCTCGATCGTAGAAGGGCATGAGCAGAAGGAGAACCTGAAGTTGTGCCCTCCATCCCGCTGTTCTCCCGTGTCCCTGAAAATGGCGAGGGTGGAAGGGGGATGATGGGCAGGGATGAGCTCCCTGCTGCTGCCGACGGGAGTTGTGCGTGCGCCGTMCGCTGCCCCTCGTCGCCCTCGAGCCCTTCCTTCCGCTGCCATACGCTGCACGACCTGTCATGTGTTTTGGGAATGCGGTTCAGCGGCCCAGGGAATTGCGCTAGGTCCGTGAACTCCTGGCCCCGTGTCTCCTTTGGTCTTCAGAGAAAGCTCGTGGTGGAATCAGCATTTTTTACACTTCCAAAGGGAAAATAGAAACAGATATATGACAGGTACTGATGGTTTGTTCGTCGGATGCTGCCTTCTTGATTTCATTCCTGTATCAGCATTCATGTGTTTCTTAGTGTTTTAAAATGTGGTTTTATTATTTCTGGTATTATCTGTAAGAAAACCAGGGCTAAGCAAAGCTAAGGCTAGTCTGTGTTCCTAGCTCACAATTGCAATAAGTATTACCTCCCTGGTGTTGCTGAAAGAAGTGCATTCGGGACTTGGGCAAGGCTGTTCAGTCTCCAGGGTGCTGTYGAGGACGTGTTCAAACTGTAACCTGCCCTGAGGTCACCACGATCTGGTAAGAAACGGGGATCCAAATGCACTTTCCAAGGAAAGCGTGGATAGTGCAAACAGGAAAGGACAGATCTGCCTCAACATGGCTATATTATCTGCCAGTGTGTATTATATATAGAGCTATATTTTATTTGCCAGCACTCCCGTAACTCGTGGGAGAGAAAGGATCAGCACGTAGGCACGGGTAAGGCCTGGGTGGCYGCCGGGGGCCCCGGTACAGCGTGGAGGGCTATGGCAAGGCCAGGGCGAGCTCCGCTCACGGCCCCCGGGACACAGGGCCTGTCCTCGGCACTCCTCAGGGCGGACAGGGTGACGTGTCCGTCACGGCTCCGCGGGCCAGAAGGCCGGCCGGGAGCAGGGGGACGCTGCGGGAGGGAGCGCTCCGGCTTCACGGCGTGGAGAGCGTGGGGCCGTGAASAGAGCGCGTCGGCTCCGCATCACCAGCTGGTTCCCGCAGCAGTTTCTGCGGGAAGTGTGAAGAGAACACATTTTATGGGAGATATTTATCGTTACCCTGTACTGCTTAAATACAGCCTGTGTAGCAGGTTAGAGCTTGTTAGGCTTTTATCTTCTCAAGCTGGAGGATGGTGTATTAATCCACAAGTGTTGCAGCCCCAAGTGAATTGCAGAGAGTCATCCCCAGCGAGCAAAGATAAATGACGTTTGAAATTAACCCGTTACGTCGTCTCTCCCAATAACGTGCTTACTAAAATACTAAATTGTAAATGAAGCCGCTTCAGGTCTCGTTTGAAGCTCAGAAAGACACTTGTAATTCCAGCACTGTTGTTTCTCTTTTTTTCCTTTCTTTCGTGGCGATTTCAGTTCTCGTAAGAGGCTTGGGACTGACATCCCTGGAGGACGAGGGCTCCGTTAATCCACGGAACGGCACAGGAGGAGCTGCAAGGCAAACCGCTCTATCCTGTTAGCGCGCTGCAGCCATTGCCGGAGAAAGGGGCAGTCCTGAAGGATGCGGATGCCACTGCATCCGGCCTGAAAGAAATTCAAAAAGGAAAGAAAAGCCRTTGCTCAGCTCTTTATCAGCACCCAAGTTGGTGTTTCCTGGTGGGCTCGCACTCTGTCCCTCCCCACCAATGTAAAGGGATTGCACAGGGGTGGAAAGCATCGCTGCTGCTTGGTTTAAACTAGAATGAAGGGTACCCTGGAAAATTCTGAACAACTAGTGGGTGAGGTTTTCATAGAGGAAATAGACCTGCATAAATATCCTTGTCAGAGGCTAGCACCTGCATGCAAGGCAACAAAAAGCAATCAAGAAAGAGTTTGCAAGAATTCCCTCCTCCAGCCCACCCCGTTGCAGCAGAGGTGGTTCTTATTCTGCCGACAGGGCCCGGGAACGAGCCTGACAACATCAGCTCGCTTCAAAGCAGCTACCTGGCAGTGATGACTTGCACTTCCAAGCTGWGCTGGCTGCAGACCAATGACCCACAGGGCAGATCCTCTCTATCCCATTATCTATCCTGTAAGTCATSAAGGCCAATTTCTCATTTTCTTTTAGTGCTAGCAGCTTGATGATAGCAGAGAATTATTACAGCTATATAATATTAAATATGATGGTAATTAGATAATCTCTTGTAACTGCCAGACTGCGATTCTTAAAGACTATTGTTTATCATGGACCACTTCTTTTCTGGATGCCAACAGAGAGGCCCCATCTCCCCTGTTTTCCAAGGGCTGCTAGGGTGAATATACTGTATCCTTGCAGGAAAAACTACACATCTTGGTTTCTGCTTGATGTTACTTTCCCTCCATCCCAATTGGGAATTTCCTGCAAGGCTCTGCCAGCCAAATGCTCACATCCGTTGCCATCACCTGGAGGGTATTTGGAAGAGTATCTTGGTTATAGAGACTGCATGTTGGATAGTACTGCTGGGGGGATTGGACTTCAGGTGAGAGGCAGAGAGAGGCTGCTCTGTGGGGAGGGCGAGGGTGGATGTGAGACCCACTCGGGACGGTCTCTCATGTGAACATGGAAGCCACTAGAGTCACATATCCAGCTAACTTCAGGACATGAGGCTCGGATGTTAGAGTAGCTTTGGAAGCAAAATCAGGCCCATGCTTAGTGAAATGCTTGGCCTGTAATTATACAGGGAAGTTTCTGAAAACCAGTTTTGCTTTGCAGCTGCTTTCATAAGCCCATTACTTACATGTTAAGGCTTTGACTTGGCCTATCGACAATTCCTGGTATAAGACCTGATCTTGTTCCCCTTGCATTAAACTATATAACTTCTTGGATTTGGTAAAGGAGCAGCACTTTAGGCAGTAGCTATTCAGAAGTATTTTATTAGTTTTATTGTCTGATCAGAGTCATCCYGGCGCTGAGCATTCAGTGCCTTCTAGACCACATTTTGCTGCTGTGAAAGGAAGAAAAGGGGAGATTGCTTTACATCAGCTGTTCTCTATAGGGATTACACTTAAATGCCATTAAATCCCCAACAAATGGCAATTCACATACATATTTAACAGTGTTTAGTCACTGTTTCAGATTAGCGGTTTGAGAAATGCCACCYTTTTTTCTTTTCCCAGCAGTGTTGCCCTCACCTTGCCTGTAAAATGTGGGTTCTCTGCAGTGAACATGAACCATACAGCCCGCCTGGCACACGTGCAAGAAAGCACTCCCGGGAAGGCTCCTTCACCACTGGTTTGTGTGGTTAAAATGGAAGTAATGCAAAAAAATCCATCTCGAGAGCACGTTGCAGATATGAAGTAATGCCCGTGTGTGGATGCCTGCTAGCCTGCTCAGCTCCGGCTCCATCAGTTGGGAGGGAGAGGGATCAACAGACAGGGAAAAGGAAAACTCTAATTCAGAGTGGCACAGCAAACACTTCGTAGCTATAATACATATTCTAAAGTCTCTACGAGTGCCGTTCTGCTGTTCTGGGCACCAGGGATGTTATCTATAGCATCTTTTGGCTTTTAGTAATTTTTTCCTGACACCTGAAATGAGTGCACAGTTTCAGTTCTGCCTTGGGCTCATGCTGTTAGTGATAGCGGTGTTTCAACTGGTATTAAAGCAAGGACAGAAACTAACCTTTAAGTCCAGGCAAGAATGACAGGAAGGCTCAGAGGAAGATGACAGAGAAGAAAAATGCTAAATACTGGTTCAGAACGGAGTGGGAGGGGAAGTAATTTTAGACCAGAACTATAGGAACGGTGCTGGACCACAGACTGAACCTTGGGAAAGCCGCCCTGTCTCGTCAGACCAGGCAGGTTGTGAGTCTTCCCTGCGGAGGGACAGTTTTCCTGATCCCGTGTCTTCCCGTTAGCGAGGGTTGTCACCCGCGGCGTGGGGGTTTCGCTGGGTCTGAAAGTTCCTATACGTGGCTAAAGGACATGGCAGCGCTCCAGGAAAATAAAAAAATAAATAAGTCTAATTATACATGGGAGCTGGGAGGAAATGGTATTTCTGCCCRTGAGGATTTCAGAGAAGCCAGAAAAATGTCTCATGCTGTAATGGGAGGAAAGAATGAACGAATGAGATAAACTGAAAATCAGATGAAATCAATAGGGAAACATATTTTATACCAATAAAAAGGTAAACCTCAAGTTATAGTCCTAACTGTAGAATAGTTTAATTCTAAAAAGCAAATTTCTCTTGCATTTACAACATTTTAAAACATATTTTTATTAGAAGATTAAAACAAATATTTTAGGGGGGCAGATTTTTTTTCATATTACTGGAAAAAAAAMCCCTTAGAAATCAAAATGAAATACCAAGATTTTTCCCCCACTGTAAATATACTCAAACATTTTTCCTTCTGGCAGATTCAAGTTTGACAGTAAGCAATTTTCTGATGAAAATCTTATTTGAAAATTTCCTGCCACTTCTATTAGAAACCACTTGTTCCTACTTAATTTTGGCCCAAGGGCAGCCGTGATTCTCCGTCCTTATTTCAGTTTTAGTTTCACTTGCCCTAAAGCAGGACTCTTCCTCCTCGGCAGTTCAGACCAGTGACACTGTAGTTTTAGCCACCCTGAGTATATGAGCTGGTGGTTATTCCGTATTTTTCCAGCCTGTCCGTTATACCAAAGAGCTTCTATGTCATCTACTGCAGTAGGTATTTCACTGCTGGTTCTAGGAAAATATAACCTTGATATGTAAACACAAAAAGCAGAAGGAAAAAAGAAGGAACAACATTATTTTTCCTCTCCACCGCGAGGACTTTACAAGTCAAAAACCACATATGAAAAAGAAACCACACCAAACCAGAAGAACAGCTGTAAAATCACCATGCATTTGGGCTAGCGGGAGAGACGATGGGAGCGGGCAGCCAGGGCGGTAAACAAATCACATGCCCAGGAGTGCAGGGACTAAACGGACGGCGTTAGGAGGCCGCCGGCAGAGCCGTGCGCCGCTGCAGAAGGGCCCCGGCGGGATGCCCGGGACACGCTGTGTCCAGACGGGGGGCACGGTCACGGCCCGGCTTCCCTGGCTCGAGTCCAGGGCGGCTGCGTTAGGAGGAGCAGGGAAACCTGACCCTGCACCGGCCTGTGTTTGCACGTGGAGGGAGCTCCGCAGCAAGTGCTTCATCATGTGTAGCGATGTAATGAACCTRAAAGGTCAGCATCACAGTCCACTAGTGTTAAGAATGAAACTCYGGAATAACGGAAGAGTTTCTGCATTTAGAAAGTTGTGAATCCCATTTTCTAGCTGAATATCTAAATAAATTTATGCATCCCCTGCTTCCTTGACTAACTCTTCCTCTCTGTGCAGTTTAGACCCAGCAGATGCGGTTAAAGTTGCAAGCTTTGAGGGAGAAGGGGTGCAGATTTTTTCTAGATTGCGTTAGCATCCACAAGCAGCCACTTGAATATGCTCAAGTGTGAGGAATGTTTAGATAACTGCCTAGAGGACTGCAAAAGCGAGTGGAAGGGGAGTAAGAAATACCACTGAACRTGTTGCACCACAGTTCAGCTCTTTGTTCTGGCATCCGTCATGTTTACAATGCACGGACGGAGGTACAATAAATGGTACATGCARTCTGAATTTTTCAGTGTGTGCTTGAGACTTGGCTGTCTTTCTCCAGGGATTTAAAAAAAAAAAAATTTTTTTTCCTCTGTTTCAGAGATTAGGTAAATCCCCATGAGTGATGACAACAGACAGAACTGGRGCTTGCAAAGATACAGAAGGGAAAATATACTTGACACTTGTGAGAAGTGAACTCTGATCTGGCAGTGCGGTTAGACACGCAAGCCTCATTTGAGAAGGCTGAAATACTGCCTTCTCATTCTTCTACCTTTAATCATGAAACCTCACATTCTTCTAATGATTCTTTCAGAGGGAGAAGTGAAATGATTCATATGAAGAACCAGAGCTGTTCAAACCACATCCTTTTTATTTATCTAGACCAAGCTAGAACCTCTGCTGAAGTTGAGATCGTTTGGCATGAAATGTTTGCAGTGTTCATATGCTGATTTTCTTCTCTCACTCCCTTATGTTCTTGTCCTTTTCCCAGTGACCACTTTAAAACRTGTGCAGCTACTTAGAGTGTCAGAAATCGCACCTCGGTGGTGCTTCCCTTGGCTGTGGAGGAGAGGATCAGAGAAGGACATTTCACAGTTGTTTATTGCATTGGTACAATCATTAACCAACAGAAAGTGACTGCCATGAAGATTGGTTGAACAACTGGTTAAGCAGAAGAGACTAAAATAATTGGTAGGATGGGCAAGGGAGGAAGGAGTCATGTTGCTTCTTGGGTGAAATTGTCATCAGGGATGCAAGAGCAAAAGGTGAAGTGAAAAAAAAATCATCAGGAATGTCCAAGCTTTGCCCCACATTTATTTGGAGYTAGAAAAAGGGACCGAGGTCAGGAAAGACACCTACTGTTCATGTCACTGGAGAGTTTTAAAGACCCTTAGCTCGAGATTGARGCTCTGTTCAATGTAGCTTGCTTGAGCTGCAGGATACTTGGAGACTTGACTGACGTCCTGTGTGGTCAAGTGGTCAAGCACCTAGTGAGTGCTGGCTTTGAGTGCTTCAGCTTATGGGCTTCTGCTGAGTGTGTCTGAACTACAGATCTTCAGCTAAATGCAGGCCTTAGATTAATGCCACTTGGAGGAATCTTTGCCATCGGTCTGGCGTTCTGTTTGTATCGTGGTTTGTGGTGGTGGCCTTAGAAGGTCTGTTGTTTTTGTCTAAAAAGAAGTAGGAATGTTGGGGTTGGTGAGAGAGGTTGAAGTTCTTATTGGGAAGATCTGTGGCCTCCGTAACAACAGCAAATGGAGGGTGGCGAGTCTGATCTGCCTCACTGGGTGAAGGTAGAGAGCATGGCTGTTCTGGGGCGCTGTCATCAAGGCCTGTGGAAACGTGTGACGTTCATGGACTTGCTCAGAGTAACGGGCTAGCCTGTGTTTTTTGCACGGGGGAAATGAGATGAGGACGAGTGATGCTGCCAGCTTTCACACAGCTGCTCAGCTCTGGCGAGAGGTAGGCAGCACCTCTCTCCTTTCCTTAGTGCCCAGCCTGCCTCGCCACGTGACGCCACGTGAAACTATTCACAGTAAGCCAGGGCTGTCAAGGCTTCCTTGTGAGGACTGTTTTAACAGCTTTCTTGTGCAGCAGAAGTCATCCTGATGACAGCAGGAGAGAAGAAGTAATGTTCTGGGCAAACTTGCCTGGAAAGACTAAGAAAAGCAACTGCAAGASATGTGCGAGGGAAGGGATTCTTGTTGGATGCTCGAGTGTTACTGGCCTGGGGAAAGTCTTGAGTGTCAACAGATACAGGGTTCAAACAGAGATTTGCATTACCCTGTACTTTTAGTGTTGCTTGTGTGATACTTTCCCTCTTTCTTTCCTTTTTAATTTTTTTTTTTTTTTTTTTTAGTTTTCTGCTGTGTTCCTTTCTGTCCAGATTTATCTATACAACACACATGGCACGTGTGAAGGAACGGATAGGAACCGTGCAGCAAAATGAGTTCATGTACTGATCCCGCCACCGTTCTTTCTCCCTCCCTCCCTCCCTAGTCCAGCTAGTGAATTACCCCTCGYGCTGGGCACGCGCTTTGCCCTGCCGACTGCGCCGCCTTGCAGGATGGATCCCAGCGCTCGGTCTGCGGCGCCTGTGCCCGTGGCTGCTTCCCCTCGGGCCCGGCGCTTTTCCAGGGGATGCAGCAGAGGCGCGTGCGTGCCGAGGCCCCGTGCKGTGGAGGAGCAGCAGGCGAGCGGGTGCCCCTGCGAGCGGGGGCCGCCGCGAGCGCGGCGCTGCCTGTTCGCCGGGCTTCCTGCGATCCTTTTTTATTATTTTTTTTTCTTCAATGAATGAGTGAATGAATGAATGAATGAATACCTGATTAAGTTAATGAAGCCGAGCCAATGGTGGGAGGGAGCRACTTGGCTGCTGGCGGAGATCTGGCAGCGCCTCCGGCTTGCAGAACGCCTCGCGGCTCCACGCCGCGCTCCGCAGGAGCCGCGCGGAGGGCGCTTGGCAGCGCGCTGGGAGGCAGCTGCAGGTAGCCAGCGCTCCCGGCGTGGGGCCCCTGCCCTTGCGCCTTGGGTTTCAAGATGCTCCCGCCGAGGTGCTCGCGCTGGTGAGAAAACAGGCCTGCCGCCGCCGGCCTTTGCAAAAGGTCCATCCATACTTCCAGCTGTGACTCTCTGGACCCATGTGTCCGCTGGAGGAATATTTTAGTTTTGAGCTCGCAACTCCTATACAAATTGTCTCTATTGGAGTCGTGTGTGATGTCCTTCTTTTTTCCTTTTCAGTTGGCTGGGAGAAGGGGAGCAAGAGGTTTTCTTTTATCTTTTTTTTTTTTTCTTTGTTTTGTCATTTTAAAACCCTTCCAGTTCCTTTTGGTCGCCGTTTAAAGCAAGTTCTTTTCTGGCAGCAAGCACCTTTGTTTCTCACATACCTAAATTCAGAGTCCTGGCACGGCGTGTTCACACACCGCCCTCATTTGTCAGCGTTGCCYGCTTGAGAGCWGTGCCGGCGATTTGCATTCTTGGTKGGARTYGGGTTTTTTCTAATTGCAGCTGGGGCCCGTGCAGCGTAGCCTGCTGCGTYGCTGTAAGCGGGCGCTATTTCGTTTTGCTCTGGTCGTTTTCTGCTCTGCCTTGTCGGGGAGGACAGCCGGGGCAGTCGCGCCCTCGCTGCGCTGGCCTCAGCACCGTGACGCTGGTGATGAATYGGGCTCCCGGTGCCCGGTTCATCTGCCTGCCCTCGTGCCTGGGGAACGGGAGGCTCCCTGCGAAGCGCGAGTCAGGAATAGCTAACTAATCACACCATGTCGTGGGCTGCACCGCCGGGCCAGGCAGGCCGTGGGAAGAGGGGGTGCGGAACAGCTGCCTTGGCTTCTTCCCCACTCTTTTTTGCTTTTTTTCTACCCCATATGCATTGCCAGGCGCACATCTCGGCATGCAGGCGGCCTTGGCGATGAGGCTCGGAGGAGCGAGCGGCGTGTGGGGCTCGTGGGGGTTTCCACAGGGCTGGCTGGTGTAAGAACAAAACCGAATGGGTGAATGAATGAATGAATGAATGAATGAGAGAAGAACGAGTAAGAAAGAAACAACAGAGGGATGGGGAGGGTGGTGGTGCAGGACTGGCCCTGTGCAGCGCGGGGAGAGCACGGCCGCACACCTTGGCGCCGGGGAGCTGCCGGGGGCATTTTCGTGTGGTTGGTGGTCCTGATTCAGCAAGGAGCCCGGTGCTGGCTGCACGTATGAGCAGGAGCTCATGCAACGTTTCGTGAAGCTAAAGCCAMCCCCCAGCTTCGCTGAATGGAGTGGGAAAAGATGAGAGGAGCTGGGCTCCATCTCAAAGGGTGTTTGATGTGAGTTCGTTTCCAGGACTTCACAAATAGACCAACGATAGCCCTCGTGGCCAGCGCTTGGCACTTGTCCATAAAGCCGCCAGCTGCATCCACCAAAAGACACCGCTGACCTTTCCAAATGTGCCCCTAAAACCGTCATGCCCTCACCCTGTCCAGCGAGCAGCCTGCTTCAAGGTGTGTCTGCAGAACGGCTGCCTCAGGGTGGCCAGTTCTCGCTCATGCCTCTGGCCAGGATTCCCAAGGGATGGAAGGGCCAGAGCCCCTCTAAGGTTTGTTGGGGAGCACGTTCATCKCTGCTGAAGATGAAGCCAGACATCTTTCAAATTTGTTTTGCCACATGCATGAAGGAGAGAACGTTAACAAGCATTTGGAGACACATGGAAGGAGACCTGCGTGACATATCTGCTGTGCAAATGTGTTCATACAGGCATGACAGTTTCTGTCACAAGTTAAAGTGAGTGGCGAGTGGGTGTTGCTTCATTTATAGTCACTCATGTGAAATTTTCAATGGAAAATTGTGTAGGCAGCTCCCATTGTAGCTGGGCACATTTCAGATAAATGGAAAACATCAACAAAGTAATTTCTGTGTTATAGTTGTTTATAAATGAACTCTATCCACTCATTTAAGCTGCAGAAGTGCCTCAAGGGGATGGGTGTAAGAGTGAGGGATTTTGTTGTGCCGGCGCAGACAAATTGGTCCTGTGGATGGGGCATCCTGTCACTGGCAGCAGTCGGAGCCATGCGAGGAGGAAGGGAACATAAGCTGCAGTGTGTCCACTGCGGAGTAGCCTAGGTGGGATCTGCATTCCCTTCCCCATGGAGCGGAGTTCACGGAGCCCTGCCAGCTCCTGTTGTTTTGCAGTGGTTTCAGGATGCTTTGGCAAAGGGCACTTGCTGTGGTGAGACGAGGTACTGCCTTCTGATCTTAAGCCAGGCTCAGGTCCCTAGTAACTGGTTAAATCCTTCTCTTTGCTCCTCCATAGGAGTGGGGAGCTCTGGCGTCCGAGAGCTTCATCCTCCAAGAAGTTTCTCAGAAATCAGCATCGTCAGCGGGTGCATTTTTATCACAGGTCTCTAGGCAGCTGACGTTGCTTCACCAAGCTGCAGTTCCTGGTGTCAGATGGTTAGATGGGAAATTCCACTTTTAGCTAACAAGGTGAGCTGGTCTTGTGGGCTGCAGGGAGAAGCTAGAGCACTGACTGGAGCCTGAAAGGCCTCACACAGCAAAAGGGCATTTGAGAGAAGAAGGAGAAAAAAAATACAAACCTTCCATGTTTATAATTTTAAGAAATCTTCTGTTTGTTCACCAGTGTTTCAGGAGCAAGAAAGGGGGACCAGGCTCATGCTACTTGAGACAAGGGGGATTCCTGCAAAGCAGGGCAAGGGCAGGACCTGCTCACTTACTGAACACTTCAATGCCAACTTCCTGCAAGAAATATGAAGATAATGATTGATACAGAAGGCTAAGCTAAGATGAACCAAGTTCTATAAAACTGCCATGCAAAGTGTACATGAGGCTACATGCTGACACATATGTGTGCAAGATTATGTCATATGGCTTGATTTTTACAGGTGTTGAAATGAGGACATCTTTTCTGTAGGCACAGAACCAGGTGATGGCACCCAGATGAAATGGCAGCAGAAACCTGCAACATCTGAAAATGGACTCAAAGTTGTTTATCAATTCAACAGTTAGTCTAACTGAATCTAATCTACTACTAGCACCTCGAGAAGCTGTGATTCTTGTGCCGCTCACCAGCGCCCACCAGCTGAAATAACTACGTGTCCCAAACCAAAGTATAACTGCAAAGGTAGAAGACAACTGCAGGACATTGTCCTCCTAATTCATGGGTCAAAATTTACAGGAGTTTGAATCATGTACATTTATAAATGTCACCATGTAAAAGGCTCTCTGGGAACTCCCCAGTATTTGCCTGTTGTGCAAGGGGAGTAAGTTATGAATCTGCCACTCTCACCCCTGGTAGCTACAGACCTGCATCGTAAAAATTAATAGTAATGACAAGCCTCTGAGCATCACACTTGCAGTGATCTGCTGGTTGAGGTTCGCTCGTATCAGTTGTCTCGTATTGTGTGTAAAGGATATCTGATCTGACTGGTGGGAGGTGGGATGTGCAGGATCGCTGCTCACTCTGCAGAAACCTGGGTCAGTTCACCGTGCTTGATGCTCAGAGGCCTAATGAGAGCTAACGCTGCGGCGGACAGGCTGTCTTGCACATGCGGTGTTGGTCTGGAATCCTTTCGTTTGGGGAGGAGATTTTCAAATTTTATTAGAGGATTTCGTGTTTCTTGTAAATGGACCTCTGCAGTTGGCCCTCCTGGGAAGCCTGCCGGAGACCTGCGGAATGGGTAGGACTGGGCAGTAAACRCGTAGAGCTGTGACAAGGCTCCGCATGACGAGGCTCACGAAGCCGAGACGCTGCCGGGCTGCGTGTAACACGCCGGGCAGGAAGAGCCCTCTGGGCTCGGGCTTGCTTCTGAAGGTGTTTTTTTCCTGTGTGCTCTTCGGTCGTTACACTGATGTGTATTCGGCAGGCAGGGCAATGGTGTCTGACAGAGGGTAGGCCTAGCTTTTTTACTGAAATGATAAAGGTGAGAAATTGTTAGTCATATCCGGAGCTGGAAAGTAAAAGGTAAGAACTAGTAGTATGTTGTTAGCATTTAGGCTGAAATGAGCCCTGTGGCAATAAGTGGCTGATTTCCMTAACCCTGAAGTTCGAGGCTGGCAGCCTCCCACCCCCAGGTGATGATTCTGTGAAAACGAGCTTGGTCCCAGCCTTGCTCCTGGTGGTGAATCAGCCCTGCTGTTTAGCAAGGCTTGCAGAAAGACCAGAGAATGGGGGATGGATTTTTGAAGGTGTTTTGGATAAAAAATKTAGCTAACAACTTTGCAGGACCTGCAAAAGTGCCTGGTTTCTGAAGGCGGTGGAAATCCTAGCCTGCCCGTGTGGGTGCTGCAGGGTTGTGGGCCTGGGCTCTGCTCTGTAGCCAAGGACTCGCTGATGTGGTGGCAGGTGGCCTGTCACTGCTGTCCCGAGGGGCACTCGTGTTGCTGGGCTTGCCCATGTTGCCCTGAACTAGAGAAATAGCAGAGCTCACCCTGTAAAGCTGCCACCCAGCTTCCCTTCCCTGCATTCCAGATTGGTTACAAGAAATTAATAGAACAATCCTGTTTTGGGGGACRTCCTGAGGGATAAAGCACCTTGGCRGCACCACGCTAGAGCTTTGCGTGGAAATGCATGTCCCGAGTGCTAGTGAGCAGTCGCTCCGGGGCCAGCGCAAACCCGGATGGTGACTCCTCCAAGTGATTGTTTTTCTGCCTTGAGCCTTTCCAGGAATTTGAGTGTGGGCGGGCTGCCAGCGGACACCGGCCATCCAGACACTTCAGCAATGTTCCGTGTGTGCTCGCTACCAGAGATGCCGACGTCCAGCTGCTGACCCCRATCCCCAGTCCTCTTTCCTTCCTCAGGCCCCATTGCACCGGCGCTCATGCGGCGCGTGCTCGCCAAGCGGGAGCAGAAACCACCGCGCGTTCGTCCTGGTTTCACCCRTCTTGCAAATCGCGATCGAGGGCTCTCAAGTTAAATAGAAGGAAGCCTCAGGGTTGGAGAAGTGACGTGGACCCAGAGAAAGAGGAGTAACAATAATGAGCAGTGCACCCCACCTCGGAGGGCAGGCAGAACGGGAATGTCTTTCTAGGAGAGCGAGGGAAGAACGATTTAACTCTGTCCTGCACCTCTCGCCTTTGAGACACTCTGTTTGGCTTTCTCCCCGTTCAGTTTTCCAAAGCACAGTCATTCCCTTCCAGTCCCTGCTGTTGCTGCTGCTCGAGTGATGCTCAAAACTGACCCWTTTGCTGCAGAGGTGGAGGTGGGTTTTGCTGCACAACCAGGCGGGCGACCTGCGTTGCTGCAGGTCCAGTCCCCAGCCTGTGGGCGGTCAAAGGATGATGGGGCTGGCAAAGCAGGCATYTCCTGGTGCCTGGTGCCTCACCTCCCTTGAGCTTGCTCCTTCCTCCCCGGAGGGCTAGAGGATTTGGGGAGGCTCTTTTGTTACCGGTGAGGATGAAGACAGTCCTGTGAACAAGTCACGACGCCATCAAGCAGGCAAAATGCTGCATGCAGGCTGTGGATGTTTGCCTGTTCTCAGAGTGCTTTAGGTCTGAAGGCCTGCACCAGGCCGATCAGGAAAGCTTGCTGAGCTCCAGGGCATTTCAGGCGACCTGGGGCTCTTCCGTGGTGGTTTTGCCTCTTCAGTCTGCAGTTCCTGATTTAACCTAAATTCAGGGCAAAGGCGTAAGCWTTTGGCATTTGGGAAGGAGGTTAGCTCTGAATTTGGAGGCCCCCCAAAACTCAGTAGCTTGRTCCTGTTTAGCTGGCGAAACCTCTGCTTCAGCCCCAGCAAAGTAAAAGTCCACCAAGTTTCATATGGCCTCGTTCTAGTGATTTTGGCGTGGAAAAGCAGAATCCAGGCTCCTCAGACTTTTGGAGMGACATGTTTTGGGAATCTGGTTTACCCATTAGAGCAAAATATGTTGGGCCCTGTCCCGTCCCATGTACAAGCTGCTTTAAACATGTGGCATATTCGGGCCTGGCGTTTTGAGCCATCTTGTTACACAAGCAGCGGGGCCAGCGCCCTGCTTCCAGTCTGTAAACAGATCTTTCCTCTCTGGAGCACTTCGAGGGTCCAGAAGGGCCCTCATGTGCCGGCCCTCCGAGCTGCTCCGGCCAGAGCTCCCCATGGAAAGCGGAGCGATACCGAAGGAGYGGGTAAAACGCGTCCCACGGCCACGTCTCCGCCGGGAGCTGCTGATTTATGTGCCGGAGCTCCCTGCCCGGGGCGGAGGACTACAGTGAGCTAAAGTTAACCAAGGATGACTGCGCAAATGTAAGCTTGGCGGCGTTATTTTTAGTTGAACTCAAAAATAAAAATCTATAAGTCATATGTAATATAATAATTTTAGCTGTTGCCAGGACACACTGAGCAACTGTTTGGAGGAGGGGAAAGACCAGTGCAAATCCCAGGGCTCCTGTCTCCCGGTTGCCCTCATCCGCCTGGAGCTGCAGCGCCAGCTCCCGGTGATGCTCCCTGGTGTCGCCTTCACCCCCAAATTAGTCATTTTAGGATTTTCTTTTCAGAAATAAGTGTTGAAAAGCCACCAGCCCGTGTTGGAGCCCCCTCTCAGCCTGGCCACTGAGCTGCATTTTTGCTGCGGCTCGACACGAAGCTGCAGGTCTTCCAAGGAGCCTTTCCCAAACGTASGAATCCTTTGGGAGCCGGTTCCTCCGCCGAGGTCAGGCCGGTGCTAATCCCCTGCAGCTGCGGAGCTATTGCGGGGCAGAAACAACAAACACCGGGTTTCTGGGGGCTCGGCGGTTATTGGCGTTTGATGAGTGTTTATCAAGTTTTAAACAATGGAATAATTAACTTAGAACAGATTGTATCGGGCCATTAGGAGCGTCACACGCTTCCCGTGGGATGRTAACAGCTTGGAGGGCCATAAATGTAAGGAATGCTTTAAAACTARGTTTAATCAGAGTCAACTGTGTCTTCAAAGTGCCGCGCACACATGGAAACGTGAGGCTTATCGTGCGTTGGAGCCGAGGCGGTAGGAAAGAGGTCCCCCAAAGGAATAGCATTTGCCATAAGATAACTATCATTACCGCTGCTCAGCATTCGCTCTAAAGTCACTTATATCCTGCTTYCATCTTCTTTCCCAGCCACACTAATTCTTTCTCTCTTCATTTCTCTTTTGTATAACCAATGCTCTTCTGGTTTGAATGCCTATGGAGTGAGATGCGAGATTTCCAAGCACCCTTTCCTGCATATCTTTACTCTCTCAGAAAAAAAAAAAAAGAAGGAATGTGGATAAAAGGTGGTGATGGGATGGGATGGGGAGAGCCTCCTTTTCTGTAAATTTTAATTAGGAAAGGAGGCCAAGCGGGAGTTGGTGGTTTCAGGCAGGTGGGGAAAAGCTGTCGCTCTCTTCTGGCTCGGTTTGGTTTTGGAGTGTGATGTGGTGAGGTTGGGGCATTTTCCTTAGTGGATAGTGCAGGAGTTGGGAAGGCTCCGCTCCCAGCCTCGCGGGTGGCAGCGGGAGCCTCGCGGCGTGCTGCAGAGCCCGGGGGAGCCCGTGTTCGCTCCAGCTCGTCACCGAACCGTGAGCTTTAGTGATCGTCAGGGCTCCCGCCTCGCGCCGTGGGCTTCATTGAGCTTTAGTGATCATCAGGGCTGCCGCCTCGCGCCGGGGAGGTCGGGGCGCTTTCCAGCGCCGGGTCTTGCCTGCTCGCCTAGGTGCGAGCTATCAATAGCAGGGGGAGTTCAAAGCACTAAAAAAACCACATTACAAACCTGGCGCAGGGCCACCGCTGGCTTTGTGCTGCTGCTGTAAATAGCTTGCTTGGCCGAGGCTTCTTGCCAGGCTGGTAGACGAAGGGCACGTGTGCCTGGCGCGAGCCGCGGCACGAGGCAAGAGCAGGAGGAGCTGCAGCCGTGGCCCCACGYGCGGCCGCACGGCAGGTGACAGGGGCGTTCGGAGCTCAGAGGTGGCTCCTTTCCCTGACGCCGCCCGGAGCTGCTTGTTGCTGCTGTCAGTGTTTGGGCTGCCAGGGCTCCCTGAGGCCTCTCACCGCCTCGCACGGGGCCGCGGTCCCGTGCGCAGGACACACGGTGCCGAGTGCTCTTGTTGCAGGATGAGTGGGGAGCGCGGTGGGGCGCTCTGCTGCCAGCAAAACCTGCCGTGTTTCCCCACGGAGGGAGGACAACAGGCCGGCAGGGCGYCGGGAAAGGTGGTTTCCGAGGCGCTCGCTCGTGGGGCTCCCTTTCCCAGCGCTGACGCTGTGATTTCCCCCCTGCTCTCGTTGCAGAACCCAGAGGAGCTGCCGGAGGATCGTGCTCACGGGGAGATGATTCCTCATGAAGTCACTGGATCCCTTTCAGAAATCAAATGTGACTTTCCATTTATCAGACTGAAACCAGAGGCAGCCAGACAGTGAAGCAAGCACAGTGGAGGGGGGACGGCGAAAGATGAAATCCAACCAAGAGCGGAGCAATGAATGCCTGCCGCCCAAGAAGCGAGAAATTCCTGCCACGAGCCTGCCCTCGGAGGTGAAGCCGGTGCTGCCGAACGAGAACCACCGTGCCGATAAGCTGGCATGGCTGCCCGGCGGCCCCGGCGGCGCGGGCGGCCTGGCGGCGCGGCACAGGCCCGCGGGCAGCGCGGCGGAGGTGGCTCTGCAGCAGGGTTTGCACAAGTCGCTGTCTGCGGGCATGGACTATTCGCCGCCGAGCGCGCCCAGGTCCGTTCCAGCCTCCACGACCCTTCCCACGGTGTACTCGCCCGCGCTGTCRCAGTCGGGGACGCCGGTGTCCCCCGTGCAGTACACGCACCTGCAGCACACGTTCCAGTTCGTCGGGCCCCAGTACAGTGGACCATATGCCGGATTCATCCCCTCGCAGCTGATTTCCCCAACAGCCAATTCTGCAACGGGCRCCGTGGCGGCGGCCACGGCTGTTGCAACCACTCCATCCCAGCGCTCCCAGCTGGAGGCTTATTCCACCCTGCTGGCCAGCATGAGCGGCCTGAGCCAGCAGGGCCACAAAGTGGAGCCGCACCTGGTTAGGACACCCGGACTGATCRCGGCGGGGTCTCCCCCGCCCAGCCAGCAGAACCAGTACGTGCACATTTCCAGCTCGCCCCAGAGCGCCGTCAGAAACGTGTCTCCTCCAACCATCCCGGTCCCTCTGCATCCCCACCAGACAGTGATACCGCACACGCTCACCCTCGGCCCGTCCTCCCAGGTGGTGGTGCAGTACACCGACTCCGGGGGCCACTTCGTCGCTCGGGAGCCCATCAAGAAGGCCGAGAGCAGCCGGCTGCAGGCGCTGCAGGCCAAGGAGGTGCTGAACGGGGAGATAGAGAAGAGCCGGCGGTACGGCATCTCCCCCTCGGCCGACCTGGGCCTCGTCAAAGCAGGCAATAAACCAGCTCCCCACCATTACGAGGCCAGGCACGTGGTGGTCCACTCGAGCCCTGCCGAGTACGGCGCGCGGGATTCCTCGGGTGTGCGAGCCTCTGTCATGGTGGTCCCCAACAGCAGCACGCCCACGGCGGACCTGGAGGTGCAGCAGGCCACCAACCGAGAGACCTCTCCCTCAACCCTCAACGACAAGGGAAGCTTGCACCTAGGAAAGCCAGCACACCGGTCCTACGCTTTATCTCCGCAACAGACTTTGGGCCACGAGGGGGTGAAAGCAGTTGCCACGCTGTCCCCTCACACTGTCATCCAGACAACCCACAGCGCCTCCGAGCAGCTCCCCGTCGGGCTGCCGGCCACGGCCTTCTACGCCGGGACCCAGCCGCCCGTGATCGGCTACCTGAGCAGCCAGCAGCAAGCGATCGGGTACCCCGGAAACCTGCCGCAGCACCTGGTCATCCCTGGCACGCAACCCCTGCTTATCCCGGTGGGCAATGCGGACGTGGAGCCGCCAGGCGTCGCCCCTGCAATAGTCACTTCATCTCCCCAGTTCGCAGCAGTGCCTCACACGTTTGTCACTACCGCCATTCCCAAGAGTGAGAATTTCAGCGCCGAGTCCCTCACCACCCAGCCCGCCTACCAGGCAACCATGGTGCAGGCCCAAATCCACCTCCCCGTGGTGCAATCCATCGCCTCCCCCGCCGCGGCTCCCCCCACGCTGCCCCCTTACTTCATGAAAGGGTCGATCATTCAGCTGGCCAACGGGGAGCTGAAGAAAGTCGAGGACTTGAAAACAGAGGACTTCATACAGAGYGCGGAAATTAGCAATGACCTGAAAATAGACTCCAGCACTGTGGAGAGGATTGAAGACAGCCATAACCCAGGCATTGCTGTGATACAGTTTGCAGTTGGAGAGCATCGAGCACAGGTAACAAAGCGTGGGAGTCGCGGGCGGAGGGACTCGGGTGCACATCTTGGTACAGAGCAGTTTGCCAGCAGGTTTCATTTGCTTTGSCTTTGCGGGGGTGTTAGTTTGTCGCTGTTCACACTTGTCCATGAGACTGACGTGTTTGGTCCAAACACCCTGCAGCCTGCAGTGCCGGCAGAGCCACCGGACACCCCTGTGATAAACGAAGCCTCCTGGTTGTGATAGGAGGTCTTCCTTGGGGGCCTGACCGTCCCCTCCTCTTGTGCCCGGGTTGAGCTGCTGCTCGCCTGTGCTCAGTGCCCTCCACAGCCCCCGCAGTGCAGCCAGGGCAGCTGTCTGTGTCCCCACGAGGGGTGGCTCRCTCGGCCAACCCCAGTCGTGTGGCAGGACTTGAGGCAATATCGCTCTCTTGAAGCTCTGTGATAGCACCTCGAGGCGCAACCTGGCTCTGKTCAGCACTGTGGGAACATGGAGTGGAGGAAAAAAAAGAAAAAGGAGTCCTGGCATCATGCAACAACAGTCCGAGATGAGGGGGAAGCTGAGACACTGGGCAGTAAGAAATGTGGGAGAAGTCCCTTAGCATGTCCTTGCCGGAGCCCAGGCTAAGAAAGAGGCAGATCTGCAAGTGTGGCATCCCCTGGCCTACCCAAAGGTGTTCAGTGCCTGATTAGGGTTTTGCATTTTGGTATAAATAGTGTGCTCCTACAGCTAGAGAATCCACGGTAGGAATTAAGTCATCTTAGCGTTCTTAATTCAGATATAAAATAACTCAGTTTAGGCAGTAGGGGAGGATTCATTTTGCATTCCAATTGGTAACTTTTACCTTCTCCTCCAGAAAGCTTGGATTAAGTCCAGCTCAAATCCTGCCCTTGAGAGATAGGTAGGCCACAAGGCTGTGAATGTCCATGGCTTGAAAACTCGGAGTTGTCTTGGAAGGCTTTCACTCGCACGTGTGAATTCCTGGGGCCTACTGCACAGAGTTTCRTTGAGGTTTTGGTTAGGTGTGAGCACTGCAGGGCTCGCACACTGTGTGTTTAGGGGCAATTTTAAAGGAAAAAAAAAACCATCARGACGGCTGCATATCCTGTGTTTCTGGACTTTGTTTCTCATCGGTTTGCARTGTAGGGAAAAAAAAACCTTGTAACTTTCCAAAGGTTTTTTTAGGCCAAGAATGTTCTAAAAAGCGTTATCTTGATACTGTCCCTTACCTCAGCAATTTACATTCTGCTGTGTTGAGGCTGGGAGTAGATTAGATACACTAGATAGCACTTTGGTTCATAAAGGTAGTTGCTTTTAAAAATCTTAATGCAAATRGTTTTGGTTTGGTTTGAAACAGATGTGCTGCAAATTACAGCTCTGCAGAGAGAGAGAGAGGAACTAGAATTGGCCAGATTTAGTAAATCACCGTAGACTGACTGCTTGGGAGAAGAAAACAAAGAGCAGCAGTAGTGAAAAGCAAATTACACTGAAAAAAATAGATCTTTCACTCGCAGCAATCTGTGACCCATCCTTCCCAAACTGCAAACATGGGGTTTGCTATGTGTGACACGTGCCCTGTCTCCTGTCAGGTGCACAGGTTCCCTTTGCTCTTGTGCTCATCTCTGTGTATGCCTCTGCACAGGAGATGAACCTTGGACCKTCGGTGTTTTCAGTAATGCTGTGAGGATGCATTTTTTCCTACTCTTTAGCTGTATTTTGGTGCTCTTGCTGAGAGCTCTGCATCTCTTGCTCCTTGATAGAAGAACTATCCTTGGATCAGAACCAGTTACTATAATTTKCCCCAGTGCCTTGCATAACAGGAGCTCGAAGGGAGTAATCTCCCATCTGCATTTTTCATCTTGCTTTCATTTCTCTCTCTGCAGCCAGACCACCAGTCTCTGCACCAGCAGAAGAGGTACAAATTAGTAGGTAGCGTTTGTGTCATGTCTCGTTCACAGATCTGTCAACAGAGCCGATGTGTTGCGGTGCTGCTGCTGGGAAGGGCTGCWTTGCAGAGGGGACAGTGCCATCGTCTGGTAGCGAGCAGGCTGGGGTCGAASCTGWAAAAATAAATAAATAAATGTGTAAATGAAAGCTACCGCCGGAGCTGCACCCGGCTCAGCCGGCGAAGTGTCACCTTATCAAGAAGCCTATCAGAAGCGGGCTGACATCATGGCAGCTAAAATACTCCCCAGCTGTGTTTCCCACAGGGGATGCTTCCAGAATGGAGCGGGAGTCACGTAGAGATATGATTAGAATGAGGGTTTAATTTAGGTTTCCTGCAGATTCCAGGACTTGGGTCTCTTCCCAGATCAGCTGTGTGCCTGCACAGCACTCCCTGCTGTGCTGATYTTCCCCTGCCTGGTGAGAGAGCGAGCGTTTCTGTGTGTCTGAAGTCTCCGCTGACCTCACCCCGAGCCTGACGTGGACATGTGGCCGCRTTTAGCCTTATTAGCAGGCATGCAGTAGTCATTACTCGTTAGAAAACTGCCTGTGAGGAAGGCGGCTCGGGCTGCTCCCTGGGAGAACCGCATTCGGTGTCGCTCTTCAGAGCAGCGACGTTGCGATGCTGCTTGCTTGAATRCCTGTCATCGACTGCAGAGCACAGTGGCTACGTAGGAGCGTGCCTAGTTGGGCTTTGCAGAATGTGCTGCTACAATGAAGTTTCGCTCACACACACACTTCTCTGTGAGGAGGCAGCTTGTGTAACAGTGTTGTTGGAATGGAGATTGTAAAGGATAAGTGCCATACAAAAATAGCATCGTTAGCATTAGCTTCCCCTCCACTTTATATACCCCTCCCAATGGTCCCTGGGAACTCATTACAATATTGATGAATCCGTATTTCCAGGCTCCGTGCAAACATTGGTTAATTCTCACAGCAGTTGAAGGGAGGAGGCCGGCGTTTATTTTTAGCGTATACGCCAGTGATGTAAGCAGGGAGGCAGTGCATGGTGCTGCTGTGCTGCGAGCACACGGCTCCTCCTCCCCGGCATCGAGCTCTTCCTCCCGGCTCCTGGCACATCCAGCCCTGAGCCAGGTACCGAAACCTGGAAGCAGAGGAACCCGCCTGGAGCCCCTGCCTTATCAGGGAAAGCTCTGGCCCTAGCCCGGAGGGAGGCCTGGGGGCCCCTGGACTGCATCCCTGCTGTGCATTAGTGAGAAAGGAAATGAGTTGCAAGTGGATTAGAATCCAAAGTCCTCGCTTTGTTCTATGCAATTTCTGTTCTTCTGGATTCAGGTTTCCTGGGGAAAAAAAAAAAAAAAGACAGACCTGGATCTCTGTGTAATTTAAAATGTTATTCCTGTAATGACACGCACATCGTTTTGCTGGTCCTTTCTTTTGTTGCTAGGAGCAAGTGGGAGTGAAGCTGGGGATTCACCCGTTAAGGTCAATGCACAGAGGATACGCAAAATGAGGCTGCTGAAATGCTCCCTTTTCCCCACTGAAGTTCAGTTCCTACCTGCTGCTGTGGAAAAAAATCTGTAATACTCAGGTCTGCCTAAGAAACTTGACACAGAGCTTAAAAAGAAAAGATGGACATCCAGTTTATAACCTTTCCCTTTTATTTTAAACAGAATCATCAACATTAGAGATGGAGAAGTTCTGCTAGACCGTGTAGTTGGTACCCCTGGCAGTTTAGTGTGCCGTTTCTGTAGAGCTCCATCCCGTTCAGCCTTCCATTTCCGTCTGTGCATGCACACGAGCCAGTCACTTTCTCTCAGCTCCCTGCTTGTCGTTATCTCTGTGCTGCTGCAGTAACAAAGGAGGCAGAGCTGGGCTCGGTGCGCTGCCGCTGCTGGAGATGGCAGCCCGCCTCGCGCTCCTGGGATCCCGGCAACTTTGTTCCGGGACACAGTGACGGGAATGCAGCAGTCAGGGCTCGCGTGCTGAACCTTCCGAAAGCGCTGGGGTCTTGGAGCTTCCCACGTGGAACCCTCGGAAGGCATGGACACCTCTCTGCAGGCCTGTTTGAACCCTCAGCTCTCAACGCTGCGTGTTGTGCTTTTCCCAGGGACTCCTCTCCTGCCTCTGTTACTCTCTCCAAAGAGGGGAGAAGTGAAAATAGGTGTCAAGTATGGCTGCCCAACGCTGCCCATTCCCTGTGCTGCTTGGCAGCCCTCACCGCTGAGACCTTCCCTCCTCAGCAGAGGGTCCCAGCTGTCCTCGTTCATGCTGCACACTGTCCTGCACTGGCTCTGCTCACGCTGGTTCGTGTGCCTTGAGGAAGGTGCTGAATCCTTTCCTCTGCCCTCTTTCCTACTGTTGGCTTCAATGGAAGAAGAAGGTGCCCAGCACTTGCCAGGACTGGGCTCAGGGAGAATAGCATGAAAAGAGGTGAATGGTGTAAAGAGGGGCCTCCCCCTGCRTGGGGCAAGGAAGAGGACAAGCATGTACAGCCTTGCAGGATTAAGACTTTGTGGCTCCCGAGCTTCCTAACCCTTTTGCTTTTCATGAATTTTGATTGCATGAAGTAGTCTGGCTGGTTTGGGAACCTGGGGGGATCTGTCAGCACCCTCAGCAAGGTGCCCTGCAGCAGRGAGCTGCACCACTTGGCTGCACGTTGTTCCCAGCACTTCCTTTGGTCTGCTCTGAGCTGCCACTCCCGGTTTCATCACTTTTTAATAACAGCGGAGGGAAATGACCTACCTGGAAATTGCATGTTTGCGCTGATAGTTTGTACTAACCAGTTTTATTAGGCAGCTTTTGTTTCAGAGCTTGTTAGGTGGGTCGSAGGAGCGAGCCTGGAGACTCAGGTTTCGGTGTCGTTCTGCAGGGGCAGCTCCTCCCAGGCCTCCCACTGTCCCTCAGGTGTCGTTTCCAGAGCGGTCTGGATCACATCCCTTTAGCCCCAAATTGAGCTGAGACGTGATAAATTCATGCAGACACCTGCAGGTGTTCAGGGGCTGCTTTGAAGCATTTTGGGTGTTTTCGCTAGCTGTTTCTAGGGTGTTTTCTTAAAAAGCAGCAGAAGGATCTTTGCAGTAGAGCCCTGGTGTGCCTACAGACAGACCTGCATTCTAGTTTCTTCTTTGATGGTCTTAATAGTTGGAAAAGCACAGAAACAAGTTGCAAATCCTTTTCTTTCTCTCATACAGTAATAGCAGCAAGATATTGCAGGGAGGGAGCTTTTAAAATTAAATTTTCATACTCTAATGAAGTGGTCCTCCAGGAAAAAGGGATGCAGGGGAGGTTTTACTGAATTTCCACAGTTAAGAGGTCTTTGACTGCTTACTGCTCGATAATCAGCGAGGGAACCCGTTCTGCATTGATGTATGTGGACGCAGAGGCCGGATCATGGAAGTTGCAGCGTGTTACCATCCTTATTATTTGGCGTTATTCGTGATCACCAGCAGTCCTGGGGTCTGCTTCGCTGGCTCACGGTTCAAGGGAGCGTTGTGAGTGTCGCGCAGCAGGACGTGTAACACGCGGAAGCACGCTGGCCTCAAGAGGCRCGCGTGTGTCAGCGACGACGGGGCACGCAAACGTGTGTGAATCACAGAGACACAAAAGCTTTTGACGGCGGCGGGAAGGAACATTAAAAGAAAAATACAGGCAGGAAGGAAGAGACAGAGGACAGAAGTAGCGGCATCAAAGGGGAGTCTGTGCCTGCCAGATAGGCCATGTTGAGAAGATCTGTGGTTCCAGATAGGGAGSAGTTTTGCCAAATCCGTGGGAGCTGGGGGATACTCGCCAGTCAGAGCCCTTACAGAGGTGTGTGCCGATGGTGTAGGAGCCCGTGCTCCARGGAGGTGTCTCCACAAACCTTGGCCTTGGAGCGTTGCTGTCCAGCAGTGTGGAGTAATGAGGCTGTTGGGTTGTCTACCCCAACTTTATTTGCTTGGAGGCACAAACCAGGCCTGAGAGTCAGGTGCCTCTCCAGGACCACGGCACATGTAATTGGCTGCTAGCAGACTGTGTGGATCAGGGTAAAGTTTAATTTGACATACACAGATCTGTGAAGGGGGACAGTGTCTTGTGCCTCTGAACTGTTCCCCTTGAAATTCCTTATATAGCAGTGGAAGGTGGAGTATCAAGGGAATACCCAGAGTACTATTCATTGGCTTGATCTTGTCAGTGTGTGTCAGATATTTATAGACATGTTAAGTTCCTCCGAATAGAATGAACATTTCCGTAGGCTGTAATTACCTGCCAGTGCATGGCACGGGTGGGAGCAGTCACAATGTAGGAGTCAAAATGTAGGAGCTCTCAAGCCTCCGTGTCTGCGTATGGGTCATCCTTGAGCTGGAACCAGGTGGGGTCTGATGGGAGCTGCGTTGTGTCCTGTGCGCAGGGCGAGTGTGGCCAGCACAGGGACACGGAGCTGCTGCACAAACAGGCACTGGCAGGAACTAACATCCCTGCCCGTGTGATCGCTGAGTCCACACTCCGATGGGCCGGACGGCTTCATCCCGAGGGTGCTGTTCGCCCTTTCCTGAACAAAGCTGCCTGAGCACAGGAGCGTGATGTGTATCTCAAACCACTTGTGCTCATTAAGATTACAATGTATTTCAACAATACAAAGCCACAATTGGTACAAGAGCCTTAGTCATTACCAAGGGCGAGAGGTGGCTTTGCCAGCCTGCTGTGATGATAGTTCCTTGAGACGAATCCCTGCTCCCTAGGGAGGGGGGCCCTTCAGACAGCCGGCCTGTTCTGTGCACGCTGAAAGGCTTGGGAGCGAGGTGGGAACGCTGGGTATCGCTTTGGTGTTCTCCTGCCTTCAGCCTCTACCAAGTACCCGAGCAGGATCCTCCGTGCTGTGCCTGGGAAGAGCTCCAGAGGCCTTGGGGACCCTGCRAGCAGGACAGTGCTTGAGCACAGCGCTTCTGCTTAGAGCTGCAGTCATGCTACACGCAGCGTGTTAATAGCACATGCCAGTTTTTTAAAGAAGATATTAGGTTTTCCTGCCGTCCCTGCAGTGTGCTGAAAGCTGCCTGTGGATTGCCCAAGCCCCCATCTACTGCCCGAGCCTGCAGGCMGACACTGCCCCGCGAGAGGCGGCTGCAGACATGCGTAGGGACACGCAGGTGCTTGATGGTGTTAGCACCTCGAGGTCCAGCATCTGCCATGTCAAGGAAGAGTCAGCAGCCCAGGCTGGTGTGCTCCCCAGGCTATAGCAACCTCCTGTAAGCTGATCAGATAGATTCCTKCATAACCATACGGGTTCCTAAACTGGGGTGAAGTTTGCACTGCCCGCAGGAAAAGAAGATAGAGGGGAGGAAAGGAGATAGTCCTCTCGCTAAGCAAGCGGCGGTGAACTTGGCTGCAGAGCTTGGGCAAGCTTGGCAGRGAGGGCTGAGCAGCAGAAGCCACCAAGCTGTGCCTCGGGTGCTGGAGCGCKAGAGCCAGAGCAGGCGCTTCCTGAAGGCGGTTGGGTGGGAGGTGGCTTCCCAAAGAGGATGTGCGAGGAGGCAGGGAGCCGGAGAGGTGGCAGGACAGCTCGGGGAAGGAGGGTTCGTGCCTGCCGCGGTTACAGACCCCCGCATGGTCACTGCCCGGGTGGTGAGCAGGAGGAGGAGCCGCGGCGGGAGCTCCGCTGGTGCCGGAGCGGCGCGGTGCCCTGCCAACCCGCTGCCCTGGCGCCCTGTCCAGGCCCGGTGCCGCGTGCGGAGCGCGGCGTGCCCGCCCGGGGGTGATCTCACGCTCTCTCTCCGTTCTCTCCCTCTCTGTGTCCCCCTGTCTCCCTGCAGGTCAGCGTGGAGGTCTTGCTAGAATACCCTTTTTTTGTATTTGGACAAGGCTGGTCGTCCTGCTGCCCGGAGAGGACCAGCCAGCTCTTTGATTTGCCATGTTCGAAACTCTCGGTGGGGGACGTCTGCATATCGCTGACGCTCAAGAACCTGAAGAACGGCTCTATTAAAAAGGGCCAGCCCGTGGAGTCAGCTAGTATCTTGCTGAAGCATTCAAAGAATGACAGTCTAGCTGGAAGCAGACACAGGTATGCGGAGCAGGAAAACGGGATTAATCAGGGAAGCGCACAGATGTTAGCTGAGAATGGTGAACTGAAGTTTCTGGACAAAATAGGATTACCTGCAGCACCTTTGCTCACCAAAACAGAACCCAGCAAGCCCCCGGCGACGCGGAAGAGGAGGTGGTCAGCCCCCGAGACGCGGAAACTAGAGAAATCCGAAGAGGAGCCGCCTTTGACTCTTCCCAAGCCTTCTTTTATTCCTCAGGAGGTTAAGATTTGCATTGAAGGTCGATCCAATGTAGGAAAGTAAAAGTTGTTTGGGGAAAGGAAATTAGGCTCTCCCTTGTCATTTTTATCCAGATTACTGTACTGTAGACTAAATAACCCAGTATTTACATGTTATCATCTTATTTTAGGTTTATGTTATAACCTTGTTGTTATAGTTGCAGCTGGTATTACGCAGGAGACTGGTGCATATGTTTTTCCACAAGTGTTTCGTCGGTGACCAGGTTTCTCGAGCGCTACGGAAGGGGCAGTATCTGCTTCCCGCACCCTTAGTGGAAACGAATGTGTTGTCACGGCTCCTGTTTGCCAACACCTCGCGTGGAGCAGGCTCCGGCTGTGGCTTTGTTGCCCCCCCCCCGCCTCCCGTCGGCTTTTCCTGCCCGCGTGCCCGTGCCTGTGCGCTGCTCCCGGCCCGGCGCGAGCGGCAGCGGCGGCGGGAGGGCGGGCGGCCCCGAGCAGGCGACACCGAAACGCGGCAGACGGTCCGGACAGCCGACCCACCCCTACTCAAGGCTCTTTTATATATATATATATATATATATATGTGTGCCTATATATATATATATATATATATATTTGTGTGTGTGTGTATATGTGTATATATATATTTCCCCCCATGGGGTCTGACTGCACTGATTTTTACTCACACAGCAACTGCCACGCCGACACGTCCCCGCTGCTCGCTAGTGCAGTCCCGCGGCCGGGCGGGCGTCTCGCCCTGTGGCGCGTGGGGCGCCCGGCCCGCCGCTCGCCCGCCCCGCTCCTGCTCCTGCTCCTGCTCCTGCTCCTGCCCCTGGGCCGCGTCACAACGCGCCGGGCCCGTCACCGTCACCGCCGCCGCCGCGGCGCGCTGCCCCTCGGAGGTGCCAGGCACGAGCTGTTGGCAGTTAGGTTGCAAAGCTTCGTCTCTAACTCTAGTACTGTTTTGAGTTCATGACTATGGACAACTGGTGCCACTTTCGTTTTGTTGTTGGTTTTTTTTTTTGTTTTTTTGTTTTTTTGTTTCGTTTTGTTTTGTTTTTCCAATTTCGGTGTGACTCGAGGAACCCGATGTTGAAGACGAACGTAGAATGTCTTTAAGCACTTAAAATGCAGCTCACGCGGGGGTTGCTGAGCGTCCTGCTCTGACACTCAGTGTGTACTGTGTCTAACCTGCTCGGAAAACAGCAGCAGCAGCAGCAGCAGCAAAGGAATCTCTTCAACACTGTAACTACACGCGACTCCGTAGAGTTTTCTCACAGGCAAGATGCTGAAAGTTTTCATGTGGTTTCAAAGGGATGAATGTGAATTATTGAACTAGTATGTGACAGTCATTGTCCCACAAAGGACTACTTAATAGGAGGCACTTTTTAAACTTTAATGCTTGAGAAAGAGTTAAAGGCATATGCGAGCTGACAGATAATAAAAGAATAAGAGAAAGGAGAAAGGAAAGAGAAAAAAAAAAATCATTGTCCAGTGTTTTTGGAAAAAAAAAAAAAAAAAAAGATGGACTTTAAAGAATCTTGCGATTTGCACATCTTGAGTTTATCATTTGTGTGGTATATTCCTGCAGTTTTTACCTAATAATGTCGGGGAGGGGGCGGGGGGGTGTCGGGGTGGGGGGACAGGGTCTGAAAGAGCATAAACAAATGTAGCAATTACTCACTAACCTGCCTATGCTCTAGGCCATTTCATAGGGTTACGTTCCTTTCAAAGTTCATTTTTTTGGTCTTTCTGCCATATCTGCCACACAGAACCAGGTCCTCCGGGGACAGCTCTGAGAAATTGTGTTTGGTGGTTTGTTTTTTTTTTTTTTTTTCCTTCAGACTTAACTGAGAGAGTTTTTCCACGAGAAACATTTCTGCACAAGGTGTTTGTTCGTTTACGAAACCAGCCTGTTGTTATTTTATTGTTATTGTTATTATTATTTGTTATTAGTTATTCCAACGCGTCGCCTCGCTCGCCGTCGGAAGGACTCGGTGGCGGCGCGCGCTCGTTCCGTGCAAGCCGGGAGGGGAGGGCTCGTGCCGCTCGGTCCGGCCTTCCTTCCTTCCTTCCCCCCGACCCCGCGCGTGGGAGACGGGGCCCGATCTGGGAATGTGACGCCGTGGGTGGGCCCGGCGGGTCCGCGTCCTCTGGGTGCCTCCGGGGACGCCGCGCGCGTAGGGAGGAATCAGAACGGCAGCACCTAGAGCGAGAGAGGGGATGGCCGAAAAAATCTCTGTTTTCCCTCTCCCCTGAAATCCAGTTTTTTTATTTAAGAGGAGATACGTTGACACACCCCCCCCAACCCCCAGCTTTGACTCTGTTATTTGTTACTTGAAATTTAGCTCACACCAGAACTAATTGTTTTTATACCGTATTCTGGGGTGCACCAAAAAGTTTAAATAAGTTTGAAATAGCTTGAACTTTTCTTGAATTTCCTTGAATTTTATTAACCTCTCAGCAGGCTACCAAATAGCTGAGTGGGTTTCTTCTCCCAGTCACACTGCTTATTTAGTGCTTATCTGTTAATATTTCTGCTCAGAGAAGTTGCTTAATCTTCCATATACTCTGCTCAGGGCACTTGCAATTTATTGTTTCGTTTTGTCTTCTGTTTTGTTTTTAAGCTTCGATGGTAAAGGAATAGAGAGAATTTCGGATTTGAGTTCACCTTCGTACCACTATTTTCGTAATTCACACGTGCTCAGAAAAATCTCCAGTGACACCATCCCCATCCGCATTTGTGCTTAGTAAGGAAGCAGGGGCTGTTGAACTGACTGGATCTATTCAACACTAAAAAAAAAAAAAATAATAATAATCATAAAAAAACCCCAAGTTTGGAGCAATAGGAATGTATTAGTTCTGTGCTTGTGTTTCAGACCGAGGAATTCTGAAATAACTGGTTCTTTCCGACCACCGGGCCCTCTTCGTGCTTCGGCTTTGTAGGATGTGCAATACTTTACGTGCCAACGTAGACTCGCCCGCGTGGTGGTAGCTGGGTCGCACGCCCCAGGCCCCCAGGCCCCTTCTTCCCGTTCCTGGAGTCGCTTCTCCCGCTTTGCCCCCCGTTTCTTCCCTCACCGCCACGTTGCCCCCCCGGTCCCCTCCACACAGGAGCTGACTGGGGCCGGGCACGCTCCGGCATCCTGCATTGCCCTGGGAATCCGGAGCCTGGCTCGGCCCGTGTGTCGGAGACGAGCGCCCCTGGCTCCAGCACGGAGGAGGAAGCTCAAAGCCGAGGTCCGGGAGCGGAGGGAGGGCTTGAAGCCCCCGTGGCACCCGCAGCGCCCCGGGAGAGGAGCCGGAGYGGCGGCRGCGCCGGGGCCGGCGTGGCCGCTGTGCGGAGCGAGCGGGAGGCAGCTCCTCCTTTTGTCTTTTTCCCCCTATTTTTTTTTTTGTCCCAGGCCTGCTTCGTTTACAACGGAATGCATACAATCACCAAGAAATTAGTCAGGGCAAAGAAAATAAAACGAGAACCTCTTTATAGGGATTTCTAAAAGGATCTATCTCTCTGTCTCTCTAGCTAGCTAGCTATATATCTATATATATATATATATGAAAAGACTGTTCCTTGTGGTGTTGAACTTGGCATTGTTTATCGGTCTGTGCGGGCCGCGTCGTGGGGAGGTCGGCTCGGGCGCCGCTTACCTCAGGCCCTGCAGYAGGGACCCAGCCGGGAGCCCGCGGTGACCGACTGCCCCGTCCTGTCCGGTGCCGGCGGGAATTTCTTCCCTCTTGAGACACGACCCTGGGGAGGGGGTGGGTGGGGGGACATCCTTTCTATTCCTTTAATGCCCTCGTCCCGTCATGGCTTCGTCCCRCGCGTCGTCCTGCCGTCACTCCTCGCGTTTTCCCCCACGTCAAGGAACATTTAGGAACCTTTCACACCTCTTACTCAGGGATGGGGCTGGCGTGTGTGTGGTACACTGATGTGACCAGAAGCAGCACTTTGAGTGCTCCGGAGTAGGGATGTCCAACGGCGCAGGCGCGTTTGGGTTTCCTCGCCGCTGGGCTCCGCACGCAGACGGCGGCGCCAGGGGCGGCCGTCGCGATGGAGGGACCGGGGAAACCGGCTCAATTGTGCTGGAAAAGGAGAAGGGCAAGCGGGTCCGGGTGGAGGAGAGCGAGCGCGCGGTGCTGCAGAACACTAAGGGGGGYGTTTCGAGGGGCTCCCGCCGCCGGCCTTGCTGGGGGGCCCGTGCAAACCCGAGCACGGGGATGTGGCCTCTGGACACGCGTCCGCTCTCCCGGGAACGCAAAAAGTGGCCAAACGGGACAGGCGCTCCTAGAAAGAGCCTCTTCCCTCCCCTCCAAAAAGATCCGGACACAGGAAAAACGAGATTGCGCGTCCGTGCACGCAGGCAGCGGCCTGCGTTCGCACCCGAGACTCACGTGCGGCTCCCTTTTGGAGCGTAGGGATCTGTGTCCRCTCGATTTCCTGTCCCCGGGACAGAGCCGCCCTTCGCGCCGATAGGGAAATTCCAAACGAGTTGCACATCCCTACTCCAGAGTTCAATTTCTTTTACGTAGACGACCTCGCTTCAGATGTGTTACCTTTACTGATAGGATCCTTTCTTGTAGCACTATACCTTGTGGGAATATTTTTTGATGTAAACCTAATTTGAGAGGCTTATTAAAAAAAAAAATAGAAACGTTTTTTGAAGCACTCACATTGAGGAGTACAGGTAATGTTTTAAAAAAAAAATTGCACAAAAGAAAAATGAATGTTGGAATGATTCATTCAGTGTTTGAAAAAGAGATGGCTCTGTTTGAACAGTGAGTTTCATACCTTGTTTGTAAAAAAAAAGAAAAAAAAATGTTTTTAAATACAAAAGCAGAGAAAGGTTGAAAGTTACGTGTTTTTTGTATATAGCAATTGTCATGTCTAGATGACCTGATTTGTACCGGCTTTGGCCAGGAAGAATTATTACTTAAAAGGCTCTTAAGGACAACTGTGCTCGGTGGTGTGTCCGCGCGCCGTGGGYCCCGCGCCCTGCTGCCCGCTGGGGGTCCCCGCGCTGGGGGGACACGCGGAGCCGCCGCCGGGCAGAGGCCGCCCCGCGTCCCTCGCCCTGCGGCGCTGCCCGCTCCGCGTGTCTTCCCAGCGCTTCCCGTCCCGACAGAAACCCAAAGACTACAGCCCTGGACAAGCAGTGTTGGTACCAAGGGCTCCCAGCGCAGCGCGGGCGCCTCCCCGGCGGCCCCTCTGCCGCCTCTCGCAGAGCTGCCCCCAGCGGCTGCGGGAAGTCGCCAGGGAGGGTCTGGCCGCGGAGGGGCTGCCGTCCCTCGGAAGCCCCACGGAGAGGATCCCGAGTCTCGAGGAAAGGCTCCTTTCCTCGTCCAAAGATTGGGCTGCGGCGGGACAAGCGGGCCGAGTTGCACACTCCTCCCGTCCCGCGGCGCGGGGCCAACGTGGCCGAGCGGCGTCGCGGCCACGCGCGCCCAGCCAGCCCGCGGTAKTTGTGCAGGAACAGTCTCTGAGATGCCTGTAGTTTCTCTTGTCGCCCTCTGAACRGACTCAAGTCTTCCACTGAGGATTTCTGGAGGCTTCATCCAAGGTTGCTTCTGTTGCGTTCGCTCCTCCCGGGCCGCTCGGCGTTCCCGTGCCCTTTCCCTCGAGCGCGCGGCCCCCGGGGACACGGCGCTCGCTCTGCTGCYGCATCGCTGACGAGCAGAGGCACCRGCCCTCGGCGGGACCACTGCCCTGGGGTCTGTGCCGCGGCGCCCCCAACACCAGCCGAGGCCGCGATCCCCGCCCGGCGCTGCCCTTTCCCAGCGCAGGGCCCCGGGTGGCCGAGGACACTCGTGGGCCACGGGGSGCCGGGCTTGCGTCTTGGCTCCGGCCTCTCAGCAAGGTTACAGGTGTGCCAAGGCGTGGAAGCGACGCCTCGCGAGAGCCGGCTGGCGTGGGAACTCACTAGTGTGTGTACCTGCTCTCTCCTTGTTCTGTTCTGGGGTCTGTTTCTGTTCTTGGAATAATATATGAACTAGCTGAGCACTGTTCTTTGGGCAGTGTTAACGGGGTGGGGAGGGTCGGGTGGGGGGATATTTCCCAACCTTTTTCAGTTCGGGTGAGCTACTGAAAACCGTTTCGTACGGGCTATGTCAGCACGGCCGCCGCGCTCGTCCTGCGGCCCCCGCACCCCAGGAACCGCTCCGTGTGAGCGGGGCAGCTCCTCTGTGGGTCCCGCGCCCCAGGAACTGCTCCGTGTGAGCGGGGCAGCTCCTCTGTGGGTCCCGCGCCYCAGGAACCGCTCCGTGTGAGCGGGGCAGCTCCTGTGGGTCCCGCACCCCAGGAACCGCTCCGTGTGAGCGGGGCGGCTCCTGCGGCCCCCGCGCCCCAGGAACCGCTCCGTGTGAGCGGGGCAGCTCCTCTGTGGGTCCCGCGCCCCAGGAACCGCTCCGTGTGAGCGGGGCGGCTCCTGCGGGTCCCGCGCCCGGGGCGGCTCCTCGCRCAGGCCCAGCCAAAGGGAGAGCGCAGCACGCGCGGGGGGAGCTGGGCTGACATGGCCGGTACGAAGGAGGAATAGGGAGGGAATAACGTTTTGCACCTTATTGAGAAGAGGAGGAAATTTTAAGTGCATACAGACATAGTTAAGAGCTTTTATTGTGACAGGAGAACTTTTTTCCATATGCGTGCATACTCTCTGTAATTCCAGTGTAAAATATTGTACTTGCACTAGCTTTTTTAAAACAAATATTAAAAAAAAAATGGAAGAATTCATATTCTATTTTCTAATGGTGGTGTGTCTATTTGTAGGATACACTCGCGTCTGTTTATTGAATTTTATGGTCCCTTTCTTTGATGGTGCTTGCAGGTTTTCTAGGTAGAAATTATTTCATTATTATAATAAAACAATGTTTGATTCAAAATTTGAACAAAATTGTTTTAAAGAAATTGTCTGTATACCAGTACAAGTTTATTGTTTCAGTATACTCGTACTAATAAAATAACAGTGCCAATTGCAAACGCGTGCTTGGTCTTGCTGCCTCGGCGCGAGCGGCTCTCGCGGGACGCGCCCGGTCCCTGCCCCACGCTCCGGCCGCGGGCAGCGCAGAGGGCAGCCGGGATGGGGGCACATGCGGGGCCCGCACGCGGATCGCGGCCCTGAGCGCCGGGCCCATGGGTAGCGCTGGGGTCGGTACCACCTGTGGCCCGCCCGGCCCCTCTGCAGCCAGTTGCTCCCTCCTGCTCCCGCTGGAGCCAGATGCAGGAAAGAAAAGCTGCCTTGTGCCAAAGCTCTGGTCAGAGCTGCTGGTTAGAAAACCGAATGCCCTATGGCGAAGCCTTATCAACAGCACTGCAATCCGCAGCCTGGGACACCCAAGGGGGCTCTCACCATTAGCCTGTACCMACCCTGTCCGGTTACTGGTGGGTAAAAGGAGGGCCTGCAGGTGCAGCAAGGGCCATGGGCGGGTGGGCGGYGGCGCAGGAAGTGCAGCCGCCTGGGCACGGAGCCTCCTCACCTGCCGGGGCAGCCCCCATTCAGCAGCTCCTGGGAAAGCAGCTCCTCCAAAGGGACGCTGCGGAGCTGCTCGGCGCAAGATGCAGAAGCTCTTACGGGAAAAAAAAGGCTTACAAATATATATATTTTTCATATGTATATGTATTTTAAAATTTTTTGTTTAGAAATGTAGCTAAAAAAACAAAGAGGAGCGACCGTGACAGTGTTTGTGCGACGAGCGCCGGCTGCGCTCTCGGGAATGAAGGCACGAGCGTGGAGACGCCCCCAGGCTGGGGCAGCGCGGCAGCAAGGGGCCGGGGCAGCGCAGCAGAGAAGGGCTTGGGTAGCGCGGCCATGAAAGGCCGGGGTAGCGCGGCCATGAAAGGCCGGGGCAGCGCGGCAGCGAGGGGTCAGGGTAGCAGGGCAGCGAAGGGCCGGGGCAGCGCGGCAGTGAAGGGCTGCCCTCACAGGCTCCATCCCTGGTGCCTCTGCCCCACATGGCACGAGGGAGGGAGCGCAGCAGCGATGTGGGGCAGCGGTTCACCCGGGACAGATGCCATAGCAAGAGCCGGGCAGCCCCTCGGCGCTGCCGGGGACAGTYCTTTGCTCACAGCTTCTCTTGGGCATTCAGCGTCCCTGCTGGTGTCGGGCAGCATGAATGGACAGGGTCCCTGCAGGACGCTGCCCCGCCGGCTCCAGGGCAGCCCCCGTCTCTGCAGGCACCGACGGGAGGGGACGGGAGGGCTCCTGCAGCCGGGCTCGGCTCCAGGGAAGGGGCCGAGTGCTGTGAATATGGCTGCTCACTGCATCACCTGCCCAACGGGGCGGGACGCGGGCGGGTGCCGTGCCTGTCTCCACACTTTCCAATTGTGATTTATCAATTAATCAGTGGGCCGTGGCACTTCACTGAGGTGTTAGCCAGGGTCTTCAACCTTCACTGCTCCCTCAGCCCCAGGCTCGTCCGTGTGCTGCCTCGGGCCTCCCGCTGYGCTGCTGGAGGCTCTCGCTGCCCTGGCCATGGGCAGTGCCCAGCCTGGCCGGTTCCCATCTTTGTTGAACGGGACTCAACAGGCAGATAACTCGCGGGGACGTGCGAGGGAGGGCTGCAGGGCAGCCCCTTGCRTGGCTCTGCAGCAGCAGCAGCAGCAGCAGGTCTGGAGCGCGCCGAAGCCGGAGCCCGGCTGCTGATGCGAAGCTGCGAGCCCCACAGAGCAGGCAGCCTCTGCCCGGCCTGTCCTGAGCCACCTCCACACGTGGGGCAGGACAGACCGGTGTGCTACACTGCAGGCCCAGCCTCTCCACAGCGGCAAAGCTCTGAGCATGGAAACTGAAGTAAAAATGGCTTCAAAAGGCCTGCAGGTGACAAGGCTCAGGCACGTTATCGTCACAGTAGAACAGCCCCACTAGTGTCATCCAGCCCTCCAAGCTCCCTGACATGCAGCAGGCTGCTAGTCCTGCCACACACATGCACCCTGTTGTCACAGTGAASGTGAAAGAAGGGGCCTTCGTGGTGCCTTCCCTCCCTCCTTTGCCTAGCTCTCTCYCCCAGCCCATGGCTCCTGGAGGGGGCACTACTGGCAGCGGCGGTAGCTGATGGGTCCAACTGCGTGGAAGGGAAGGTGCAGGCAGCCCTGCCCRTGCAAGCCTCCCTCTGAGGGAGGCTCCAGCAGCTATTCCTCAGAGGGGCGTAAACCAAGCGAAGAAACGTTGATGAAAAACCAGAACAGGCACAASAACAGAAGAGGAGGCTACTGCATTTTGAACCGGCGGCATGAGCTAAGGGCAGCGCCTCCCGTGTCCGGCCGGGGGTGCAGCGCAGAGGACGGAGGACGGGCTGAGGGCAAGGGCAGCCCCTCGCGCCGGTCACCCTGTGCCCGCCYGCCTGCCCCTACGGCGGCTACGAGAAGACCTGGCTGTGCTGCTGGGTGACCCGGATGAACGTCGTCCTCCTGCTCAGCTCCTTGAGCTTGGCRGCTCCCACGTAGGTGCAGGTGGAGCGCAGCCCGCCGAGGATGTCGAGGATGGTGAGCTCCACGTCGCCTCGGTAGGGCACCTCCACCGTCCTGCCCTCCGAAGCCCTGCGGGAGACACGCGGTACCGTCCTGAGACGCAGGGGCCGCGGGCACGGGCGGCGCTCAGCGCCCACGCGCTGCCGCTCACTAGTGCCATGAGCTAGAGGTGGCTGCATCCTGCAGGTGCTCCACTGCCACAAGTGTTCATGGCCCTGCTCCTCCGCCTGCCCCTATGCAAGCAACGCTGCCAGGCTCAAGGAGAGGCCCCCTCTGACCTTGCCAAGCTCAAGCTGTAGGATGCAAGAAAGGGCCAGGCTCAGGACACCTGTAAGGAAGGCAGGCGCCAGCCAGCACAGCTCTACAGCAGCCTCTGCGTCCCCGGCCCTGTCCCACGTCACTGCCACGTGCAGAGTGATGCCCGGCTGCTTCCCKCTGCCCATCCCTGCAGGGCCCATCCATACGGAGCGGGAAGGCCGGCACAGGGCCCGGCGCTGCAGGGCCGTCCTCTGCAGCTAAGAGGTGAGCGCCCGTCTCAGAGCTGGGAGAAAATGGCTATAGGAGAAACAACAGTGCTGTGAGCCCGTCACGTGCAGGCCCACRCCAGCACCACCCCAAAGGCAGACCCTGAAGAGCTCTAGGGTGGCAGGATCCAGGCAAGCACCTTTCCTCCAAGTCCCTTCTCTAAAAGGAGAAGATGAAGATCTCTGTCTAGTCTCCCACTGAACAACTCCTCCCACTGTTCCTCCAAATGCCYGCCGCGCTTCTGAGCAGGGCTGTGCTGCATGGCATGGATTCCCTGTTGCTGGCAACCCTTTGGAAGGGGCGCCACATGAGAGCAGCTGGARAACTTGGCTTTTGTCTAAAATCTGTCTCAGACAAGGCTTGGGTTYGTGCCTATCATACAGCATGTTGACTTGCAGCTAAGGACTGCTGCTTTAAATGATTTACAGAACTCACCTGCACCTGTTATGGCTTGAAATGGGAAAAGGGGATTCTTGTGTACCCTGCCCTGAGCAGAGTCAGGAATCGTGGCTGGGATATGTCACGGTTGTAAATGGGACTTTGTTTACTTCTCCCACAAACAAGTGGCTTTTCTTCTCCCGCAAACTGTCCCGAGCAAGACGTGCAGGAGCAAAAGCACGCCTGCTTGCAGCCCTCGCTTACACATCACTGCAGCAGCAAGAGCAGCTACGAGGGGGTGCCGACCCCAGTGCGAGCCCAGCTGCACTTCACTCTGTTAGCTTAACTGTGAGGTCAAAAACCACAACGGAGGCATAAAGCAGAAGTCATTAATGCAGCACCTGAATGACAAAGCACAACTCATCTCCCTCTTTCTTGCTCTGTTGGAAAGGCCAGTGGAAACTGCATGTACCACTACTGTCCAGCTGCCTGCGCCGGGGCTCCTGTGCTGCTGAGACCCGCACGTATCGCACTGGAGGGCAGGGGCTCTGACACGACGTGCCAAAAGACAAGCTGAGCACCAAGGAGAATGGTGAGAGCCCAGGCTTATGGGCTGACCTTGGCAGAAGCACCMAGAAGGGTTAAAAATTCTCCGTGCTGCCACATAACACGCGAGGACTGAAGTGAACGCCATGTGCACAAAGTCCTGCAGCCRCAGACCTAGGTGCCCATGCTACCCGCAACCGTGGTGCTCATCTGCCCTTGTGCTATCCTTAGCACTTGCCTGTTTTTTGCAAGGACAAGGCATCACATTTGTAGTAAATCCAGACTACTGCAAAGATAGCCCTGATAACCTAACCTACAGGGGAAATGGATGGAGTTTGTAGTGGGTATATACACATTCAAACTGTTGTGACTGTCTGGGTTGTGTTCTGCAGGAGCAAGGCGTTACACTCATAGTAAGTTCGTGTTCGGTTGTTACCGTGTTAGTCTGGTCCACRGGGACAAGAGCTAGAGTTTGCAGTGAGTACAGATTCACACGCGGGTAATTTTAACTCTGATGCTCCAGTGCACAGGGGCAAGGTGTGGTGTTTGTAACGGCTCAGAGGCTGCTGCTGAGAGCTCCTGTCATCAGGTTTCCAGGGGAGAAGGAGGTGCAATTGTAGTAAGTTTACGTACACGTTCCCCTCTCTGGTCTGGTCTAGACTGGGGAGGAGTTTGTGACGGGTAGTTAAGCAGTAGTTAAGTGATGTTAAGCCTTGTAATGCTATTCCCAAGAACAAGGAAAGGAATTTCAGTGAATGTACTGCTACAATATTAATMCCTACTTTCTGGCCCAGAGGGAGGCACATGGAGTTTCTAACAACTGGTTTATATTGAGATTGTGGTGATGGTGAAGTAGAGTTTATGCTGGGTGAATGTTCGCGCGCCTCCTAAACACGTGTTCTGCCGAGCTGAGCCGAGTAGCACAGTGTGCTGCCCCCAGGATGAGGCCCTGGTGTTTGCACATGCACCCACACGAGCACTGAAGCACCCAGGCCCAGGGCCCCGCATGTGACCCACGTCTGAGGCTGGGTTGCTGGAGGGGCCTGCAGCCCGGCGGGGCAGCCCCTGGGACACTGGGCTGTGCTGGTGAGGAGGAGGGGGCAGCAGCAGGCGACAGGGTCCTGCACAGGACCCCAGCCCTCTCTGCTGCCCGGTGCCACATCAAAGCAGCGGGACGTGGGGCACTCGGAGCGCAACCCAAAGCAAGGGGCGCTGGGACAAGGACAGGGAAGAGAATAGTTGTTTACCCAGTGTTCCTTTTTTTAACTCCTTTCTTCTCAATACCTGAATCAGTGATCAGATGTTTGTGTGAACTGGCAATAAACGAAACCAAGTCAAAAATTTGTTGAGTCAGGAGTGCTGTGCCCACCACAAAGCCCGCCCGCAGGCAGACTGTGCCCGCATGTCGAGGGTGTCCCCGAAGCAGCACGCTTGGCATGCCGAGAGCTGCCTAATCCAGTCAGCAGGAACCACCGAGGGATTTACAGCTCTGGCACCTCTCCAGGAGCCATGGCCAGCGCTACCCCTTCCTCGGAGGGGGACATGGCGAAGGAGCGCCGGGAGCTCCCCACATCTGGGCACGGAGCGCCCAGATGCTCTCGGCGCAGGCTCAGCTCCCTCGCAGCGCCGAGAGCTGAGCAGAAAGGCAGGCAGCTTTCCTGGCCGCTTCCCAGCAGATGCAGCGTGCAGGGCACCCGCTGCCTCCTGATCCGCTCACGCCTGCTGCTGGCATGGAGGGACGGCCGCCCTGACAGTCACCGGTCCTGCCAGGGGCTGCCACTGCACCAGGCAGCCCTATGAGAGGAGCGTTTAGGAAGTGGCAGGAACTGGAGGCAGGCCTGTCAGGCTTCAGGACACCAAGGAAAGGCAGCAGGTAGCAGCCAGCTGCTGATGCTGCTTTGACTCTGTGGACCCAAATCCACTCCATTCTTAGTGTAAAATGCCAAAACGCAGCTTAGTAGCAGCTATGAATTGCTGCGTGACCACAGTGGGGCTGCAGCGCTCACACAAAGCCTGTGAAATCTCACAAGGTTTTTTAAAAGCCCAATAAATTCGCTTTAACTGAGTAATACTGAATAACGCTGTAGTCCTGCTTGCCGTATTTCTTTTCTACCCAGAAGAATCTTAATAATTGCATTCCAGAAATTCCCAGCTCTGACCCATGTTCTTCAACAACGGAGGTAAAAATGTGTAAATGTATAAACACAGAAGTAATGAAACAGGGTGCAGAGATTTCATACAAAATTAAATGGGATCAACTTGACACATTCATTACCAAAACAATTACTCTCAAGACTTTGTTTCCTGCTACAGTCATCTCACCTTACCTGTTTCTCACTGCTTGTCAATTTTAATTTAACTGTTTGCTGCAGGCTCAGGTCCTCCAGACAAAATGTTTCCTTTTGAGAAGATGAGGTTAAGTGACATTTCTTAACAGTGAGGGTGACAGAGCCCTGGAAAAGGCTGCCCAAAGAGGTTGTGGAGTCTCCTTCTCTGGAGATCTTCCAAACCCACCTGGATGCCACCCTGTGCCACGTGCTCTAGGTGTCCCTGCTAGAGCAGGGGGGTTGGACTAGATGATCTCTAGAGGTCCCTTCTGACCTCAACCATTCTGTGATTCTGAGACATGTAGCCTCATTCTGCAGAGAGCTGAGCACASTGACCTGCCTGCAGCTTGAATAAAACGCTGTGGGTGCTCAGGTGCTTCTCAAAAAAACCCAGCTTATTAGGATCTCTCATACAGATTTACACCTGGGCTTTTTACATGTGCATAAAGACACCCCACCAACTTGACAAGTTTGGGTTATCCAGCATTTAAAATGCTGCATTAGAACCTTTCTGGAGTCAGTTCATCATGAGCTAAACTCGTAGGTGAACTAACTTCTACATTTTCTTACCACATTAATCAAAAGGAGAAGCCTGGCCTGATTCCTAACCGCTCTTGCAGTGCCCAGCACACTTACAGCTCTGGATAACTTAACAACTGCTATTCCTAACTGCACACCCATCACGTGCTGAGGCCAACCAGGCAAGACCAAGGCTTGTGTGGTTAGTGACCCCTGAGCGGTGGCTACAACCCATGCAAGCAGAGAACCAGCCCCTGGTTCACGATTAACATGGAAGTCTCACAAATTACAGGAAAGTCTCACAAATTGGAGCTAACTGCAGGACTTCTATGTTACCTGTCAGTGGTACTAACAAGCAACAGGTAAAAAAAATTAAAATTTCAGATTGTGCTACTGCTCCCTTGCTGCTGGATAGGTTCAAGAACTTGATCCCCATAGGACCCATTAAAATCAGCATGCAAAACAAAAGACAGCAAAATTTGAGCAGCAGTGTCCATATGGGATTTAAAAGGTCTAGACTGAGCCAATCACAGCACTTTTTTGTACATTCTTTACTCCTACAGGACACAGACATACTTGCATTTCATCTCACTTCTATGGGGGATCATTTAATTCTCCTGTTAGTGAGTTAACAGCACCAGGCCTTTCCCACACTCCAGGTGATGATACAAACACAGGGGACAGTGAGTTATCCCAGCTCACATAAAAGGCTGCCAAGCACCTCGGTGTAACTGGCAGCTGCCATTTTTAAATTAAGATAATTTCTAGGGCCATCCAATCAGCACTCAGAGCATTCGTTCAGCAGTTTTGATGCCAAACAGATGAGCCCAGGGTGAACCAAAGCTTGGAGGCATTCAGGAAGCTTTTCTCTATCATTTCAGCTTGTCCCAGACACCAAAGGGCTTTTCTGCAGCCCCTTCTTCTGCACAGAACCGGCTGTGTTTGGTAGAGAAGCAGCCTGTGGTGCCAGAACCCTCTTGGCAGGGCTGCCAGGCGGAGACCCAAGCCCTGGAGCTGGTCCCCTAAGCATTCCCCTCGCTGGCTTCTAGCCAGACATCCTGCAGGTAGGAGTGCTTTTTAAATGATGTAAACACTGCCAATATGAGATTTAAAACCTCCCTTGCATGCTGCTCATTAGCTTCTGCTCAGAGCCCACGAAAGAGGTGCAGGCTCAGGGCAAGCAGGAAGGGTTTGCTGCACTCTGGAAAGACATCCAAGTCCAGCTGGTGCAGAACGTAACGGCATCCCTTTCCCTTCTCATCCTACCACAGGCAGAAACATCTTGGCTTGAGCATCTGCCAGGGTAGACATGTTTTCCTCAAGCTATGGTATTTACTGTTTTATTTTTTTTACTGGTTAAGAATATTTTTTTTTTTGCAAAAACAGCTGGCAAACTCAGCACAAACATTTTTGCCCTTGAAAAACACTTCACTATCATTCCTCCTCTCGTTCATATCTTTCTCCTCGTCTTCCTCACGAAGTGGTTTGTTTCAAGGGACCTGCCTTACATTCTGTACTCACACCTTTGTGGTGCTGTAACTCTTCCCCCAGAAGAGTTGACAGCTCAGGAAAAAAACATGACTGTCCTGAATGTCTGGAACATAAGCTAGTGCCACTGGCTCCAAGATCCTTGCACAGAGCAGTTTATCAGATGGGACCAGAGCCTTAACCTGACCCAATGGAAGAACAGAGTCAAAAGGGATACTTCACAAAGCCACTGCATGATGGAAGATGGAAAACATCTTCTGCCAAAGTATGGAAGACTCACAGAGTTTAAGAACACTTGTAAGAGGGAGGAAATTGAAAGAACTTTTCCACGTTGGCTGCTTTTTCAAAAAGTTGAATTCCTCTAATCTTTTCAGGAGCAAAATGTACAAGAGATTCCTTTTCTAAGCTCATCTTCCTTGCCTTCCCAAGAGTTGAGAGTTTAGCTGAAAATCCCCAAAGTTCCCACATGCTGCATGATTTTGGGAGAATCAGGCACTGGCCACTCTGCTGCCCCCGTACCCAGAAAGAGGTGGGAAATTTGTATGGTGGGATTCCGTAGCCCCAAAAGACTGCCCAGCAAAGCCAAGCCCGGGTCCCAGGACTAGTGCCTAAGCCTGAGAGTACTTCTGAGGTCCTGAGCCCTCATTAGTGTTTCAGCACGAACTGAACTCCACACTGGGGCAACTATGTGCTTTACTGATGCACCTCACAGCCACTCCTTGGAAATGAAAGGGCATATGTGGTTGAAGGGGTAGCCCATACAGCAACAGGACACCGTCAGCAGAAGTGGAGGCCCAGGAACTCATGCTGTGCCTTGTTGCTGCAGCTAATTCAGACAGAGCCTGAGAGAGCCAGAAGTCAGAACGGTGACTAACTATCTCCCAGGCTATGTGGCTAGTACTGCAAGGACAGCATCCTGCAATGGAGTAAACAGGGCTGGCTGCCCTTGGCCATGCACCTCAGCTCCTTCTGCCAGACTCTCCTTTGATTGCATCCTTCCCTCAGGTCTGCTGCCACAACTGCTTGTTAACACTTCTTAAATGAGAATAGAGGTGTGAGATGCTATTTGCAAAATTCAACTCCAGAGTTACTGGACAGCTTGCTGCAGTGGTTCCCATGTGGATTCATACCTGTAGTCAGCAACTCCTCCTGCATACTTCTTCATGGCCGTATCAGAGCTCATCCCGTAGAAGAGCATCACCTTCTTGCCATTTTTTTCCATAATCTCTCCAGAGCACTGGTCGTGGCCTGCAAACATTCCTCCAAGCATGACGAAATCAGCACCAGCTCCTGTGATCATCAGAGAGTGACAGTTAAGGAGGGGAGAAGAGGGTGAAAGACAAAGCGAGTACACAGTGGCCACCAAAAGGAAGAGCCAGCCCTAAATAATTCAGTRCAGAGAGTCCCCTCCTGCAATGGATGCAGCAAACTTGGAAGAAAAGTTTTACTGAAGAACTGAGACATGCCAAGTTGTATTTCTCTGGTATTTTAAGTGGGAAGAGTCCTTTGCTGTTATGCTGCTGATGGTGATCATTGTTCTAATCTACCTTACACTCTGTGCAAGTTTTGAACTCAGTTTTAGCCCTCTGGCTCACAGAAGGAGCTGAGCACAGTTCTGTTATTAGTTCCTACAGCAACAGCAGCACTTAGAAGCCCCAATCAAAGGGGTAGAGCCTGCTGGGCTTGATGCTCTACAGACAAGAGACAACTTCTCCTACAAAAGCTTCCAGGCCACCAGGCCACCAGATGCGAGAAGGAAGGTACCCTGAAATGAGGTGTATCCATGAATGTTCTTTTCCTAATACTGACGAAGCAGATTTTTAAATTACATGATGGATATTTCAATTCCATCAGCCACACAGGTGCTCAGTGTATCATGCAGTGTATCATAAAATGCTCTGCATGGATGTGGTACAGAGCATCGAACAGAGAGGTGGCCTGACCGATTGCTGCACCTCCTAAATACTACAGTGATCCAGGTACTAAATAACAATATTAAACACCCAAATATGCTGCATGCCTCTTCCCTGGGCTTGTAATTCATGAGCTCAGTCCCACCGGGGATAAAATCAGGGAAAACATTTTGGGAATCACTCTTGGTTTCTCCTGTTATTTATAGTATTTCCGTCTGGGCTGGAATTATCCAGCCAGCTGCTCTTATGGTGACGTTTTGGCATATCTAGTCTTTCTTGGAAAAAACAAGTGCAGAGGTCTTAGGATATATGAAAACATACACACACACATGCATACACATGTATGTACCTATATATATATGTACATACATGCATACGCATGAAAAGACGTTTGCTTTACTCTTTTCTGAGCTTGCATTTTCATCCTTGAAATGAAGTATTTTCCTGTCCAAACTGATGTCTGCTTCTTATGTGTATGTGTCAGAACAGGCCCCACTGCTCAGCTCCTTCCCAGAGCTGGCAAAAGCGCAGGGCTATAAACCTTACTTCACAGAAAACAGATGAGCCTGAACTAACCTGCTTTGAACATGTCCAAGCTTTGGGGATATTCCAGTCTAGGGAAGTCTGACATTTGGGATTTGCTCATCTCTGTCACTAACCAAACAAAAGCACTGGACCTTGAGAGCTGAACAGCAAGTGGAAGCACTACCAGCTCTGCACAGCTTCCACAATTTGTTTAAAAGCTCTGGAGACAAACCTAGATTTGGGAATATTTTGGTATGACTACATGTCAGCTGTGAAGGTGCTCTGATTTCCAAAAGCCAGCTCCTCTCTCCTCTGCCCTTCTCCCAAAAGCAGACTCGGCAGCAGGACTCAGAGAGCAGAGAATCCAGCTGCTCTGCTCCTCACCTCTTTTTGCCTATTTGGTGTTTGAAAGGAATGCTATGTTCATGATAAAGGGATATTAGAGCTGACATTTGTGCTGAACTGCTGAGCACGTCGCACACCATATTTATAGGTGGGCACCCATTCAGGTCTCCTATCAAGCCAGCTACCTGGCAAATTTTTCCTGAGTTCTCATTCCAGATGTCCAGGAGATTTAGAGCTTCATTTTGAGCCACATCTGATACTACTATCAATATTATATAAAAAAAAAAAATAAGGAATGCTCATCCTTCAGGATATTGTGTTTCTGGTGGGGAGCTCCTGTTGCTCTCTGGCATGATCTTGCTCCAGTTTTGCAGAAACTGAGTACCCTGGGACATCTTGTTGACACCAGCTGCAGAAGTGGATGAAAACAACATGGGGAAGAAGGGGGCCCAATGTTTCAAAGTGGGCCCTGAACAAGTTAAGGACCTGCCAAAGGACACTCTGGGCTCTAACTTGCCAAAATCATCCCATGCTCCTCACTCCTATGCCTCTCTCTCTGATGTTAGGTCCCCCAGCCTCCAAGTTATTAGTGCCAAATTGTCACAACCTCTTCTTAGATGAGATCTACACTTTGGAATCACAGAATTCTGGTTCATGCACTCTTAGGTATCTACTATTTTTCTTTTGATTGTGTATTTTGGGAGGAGAGCAAGTATGTTTGAATTAAAGGATTAGAACTCTTCCAACTCAAGTAACATTTCCAAACAGCAATATAATTCAAGTTGTACTGGGAGCCAGGTTACAACAAATGCAGCCCAGAGCTGTACTTTACCCTGGGCAGAGCTTCTGAACACTGCGATGACACACTCTCACTGCTCTGCAGCTCCAGGAATGACAAGCCCACATTATATATATGCTTTTTCTCCAATGCTCTTCAGAACTTTCCACCCTGCTTCAGTACTGCAAAGGTATCTGAAATGTCAAATCTGTTCCACTATTTTTGTACCAGTTAATCTCCAAAGAGGAGGTGGCAACCTTTAACGTGTTCTTTCCTTACGTACTCTTTTCTGTACCAACCAGAAGCACTGGTGACACTTGCAACACCTAAACACCTAGGTGTACTCTTCATTTTCACACACAGGTGTCAGGCCATTATTTAAGGTAGCAGGGATTGTGCTGGGGTACACTGTATACAGGTGTTTCTGTAGCTTACCTGGAGTCTGCTAGACTTGGCCTGTTTCAGCAAAAAAGCCATTTTTGACGTTGCTACCCTGTGCTCCCCAGGGCACTGATGCTGGGCAAGATGCCCCTCGGGGGCCCTGCACTGGACCTACCCTAGTTTTGCCCACTGACGTATGTCGCATCTTTGAAATCACTGAAGAACATGTGTGCCGAAGCCAGGCCAATCTTGCAGCATTCATGCACATTTCCTGGCTCTCCTCTGAGTCCCTCAGGCATCTTCCGTGGGCCTAAGAACACAAGTTGCAGCTAACCAGAGTGGTTCCACACACAGAGGTGGTTGCAGTTGGCTGTGGTAGCCCTCCAGGTAGACGCACCGTAATTGTGCCTGGTCCCCATGCCTTGCCTTCCCAATGGGCCTTCCCATCAATTGGTACACACACACTGCCATGGAAAACAAGAAGCCGCTATCGTCTGTCAGGTATGTTTTGGAGCGTATGTATGTCCCCAACTGACTCTTCAATTTGACTTCTCCTTCCTTTTCCTTCCCTGCTCTTGCATCTCTTCTCACTACTGCAGTAAGGAGCAGTGGGACTGTGTTTAAGGTACTGGCACAGGATTCAAAGGCACATTCTGTTCTGTCACACAGATATATGTGACCTCAGGCAACTGAACTTAGTATCTCTGTGCTTACACTTCTCATCTTTTAAAATGGAGACAGTAGGGCCTCTCATTCTGTGAAACATATTCATGTTATCAGTCTTTTCAAGGGTGCAGTTATGTGAACCACCTCACAAGCCAACATGGTTCTTCACGAGCTCAGTCACTTCTGTGTCCCAATTCCTCTTTTCTTGCTGACTGATGGATAGCTTTTCTGTCACCACCCTCCAGCACCCAATGGCAATGTCATCTTCAGTTTCCCAAATCCAGACATTCCCAGACAGCAATTCCTGCACTCCAACAACCTCTCCCACAATATCTGTAACTCACAACATTTCTCGTCCCCAACTTCAGTGTTTCCCTATTACGGTATCCGCTTTTTTTGCTCGTCTATCACCTCCAGGCAATCTCTGTTAGTTCCAATCTGATACTTGGGACACACAGCTTGGACTATTGTCTCTGGTACACTGCCAGTGCAGGACTTCTGCCTATGTAACTCTCAGCTTTTTCCCAACACTCTTCTGCCAGGGACAAGCCAGGGTAGCATTCAAACATCCCAGCATCACTGGGCCAGAATCCATCCTTCCAGTTTTCAAACAAGTTTTCCCTCAGTGTGTCCTCCAAAAATTAAAGGGACCGTTTAGACTTGCTCCAAATATTGCAAAGGAAAATAATTAAAGGACTTTGAAAAATACTTCCTTTTGTTCCCCTTTTAATTCTGAAAATGCTCTTGTTGAAACACAACCTTTTCACTGGGCCRGGTTTCTGCTGCAGCACCCTGGAATGCAGCAGGGCCATAATCCCACTTGCATCAGGCCCAGGAAGAGCTAGGGAGCCAGAGAGAGACAGGCAGAGCAGAGGCCCCAATGCAGGCAGCCTGGTGTCAGGGTGGATGGTGGGATTTTTTTATTTTTTTTTAATATAACCTTGTTACATATAACCTTGTTGGAGAGTGTGGGTGCTGATGTTCAGCTATGCAAGAATCCCATCAGCCATCAGAAAGTACCTCTCCCTACCTCACTTCACCTAGTGGCTAAGCCGAGGGTCCTGTGAAATCTGAGGTGGGAGCACATTCCTTGCTGGTAGCAAACACCCCAGAGCTGTGCTTAAAAATCTCTCATTAAGTCTTTTTTTGTCATCTGGCCCATCTTAAAACAGGAGCTGACTGCAAACTCAGAAGAGAGATTTCGGTTTCAACATTTCCAGGAGGAAAGTTTTTGTTGGCAGGGCTGTAATCTTAGTTTGGGCCTGTCCTTGCTTTCCAAAACTTCCTGCCAAGCAAATGTGCTTTATCACAATGCACCATCTCTTGTATCATATCCCCCTGAAATACCAGTGCGAGGCTGTGCTGTCCTATTCTATTCCAGGTACTTATGCACAGAGACATCTCCAAATAGCCTCGTGTTTTGGGTGAAAGGAGTGTCTTGTGTGTCTTTAAACATCCTGCCAGCCCAGTGCCGAATACATTCAGTCCCTCATTCACACACAGAACAGCAGCAAGGCTGTGGCTATAACCAAACCTGCCTTCTCCACAACAGATGTAACTTTTGAGCCCAGCAAAAAATACCGATTAACTGCCTTGCTCTATCAGTAAAAGCTGGTGCAGCTTACTAAAGCTACTGGCATGAGAATAAGTCTGTTAATAATTAACTTGGATTTTTTGGTCACCTGTTTAGCTTTAGGGGATACAGTATAAGCAAAATGGCAGCCCTTCAAGTGGAGAGCTGATCCCAAGAATACCTGCTGGGATCTGGCCTATGTTTTTGCTTTGTGACTGTGTCCAGCACACATTCCACCAACTCTTTGTCCATTCAGGGCCCAGGTCAGCCACATCCAGCAATGTCACAGTGGTCATCCTTGAACCTTACTCAGAAGAACTCCTTATCAGTTTTCTTCATGTTGTTGTCCCAGGGGTTATATCAGAAAGCCTGCCTCATGCATATCTGGCAGATAGTTTCTAAAAAGGACTTTGAACAGGGTATGATCTTGCTCTGTAGGATTTGGACTATGTAAATCAGACAAACAGTAAATTTATATGTGGTGTATTAATTTCAGTGGAGTCAGCCACAGGCCCCAATGCAACCTACTGCTGATTACATATTCAGACTCAAATTGACTCCTGCACCACTGCTGACTGTGCTGGACTTCCACTGGAAATGACTGCAGCCCTAGACGTCATCCTTACCAAATGCTTTGGCGACATCTCCTGGGCAGCTGCATCCTCCATCCTGCATCAAGGAAAGAGAAGACATGAGCGGCAGTGACCTCAGGCAGCGAACACTCGGCAACCTACAGCACAAGAGCCTCTCCTCAAGAACAGCCAGGTAAGTGCTGGCTCGGAGGGACAGCATTCAACATCCTGGTAGAGTTTTAGGAAATCCATACTATTCTTTCTACTGCTTTTCTAGGCTTATTTATCATGATACCACAGGTAACAGCAGCAGAGCAAATTCCCAACTGTGATTCCCTAAACACTGCAAGGTGGAAAGTAAAAATTCCTCTGACAATCCAAGTCACTCTCTGCCATTTTAACGAAAGACTGTGTGATGCAGATGTACCAGAAACCCCTTTCATAAACCACCAAAGACATTTAAAGTAACTTTCTCAGCAGTTTACAATACACTAAAAGGTCAGAGTGGGAGGGGTGGGGAAATACATGATCAGATATGTTGTATTTTGATCTGATAATCTTTGAGTTGATTAATCTAATCTTTGGTAAGTGAAAATGAATCTCTTATCACTGAAGCAAAAACTCACTTCAGTCCTTCAGCATTTTAGACCTGTGTGTTCAGTTCTGTGCACAGCAAAGCAGGGACAGATGACGGGTTGCTGGCTGGGCAGAAGGGAAGTTCTGCAGGTGCAAGAGGGCTGCAACAAAGGGAAGACAAGTATCAGAGTGCCATGGTTCTTTAGGCCTTGCTGAGGTCTACATCTCGGATTAAAGATACTGACCCCTCTCCTATGCGGATATTGCTCCTTTGAAGAACAGTGTCCTTGGCAGAGTGCTAACAGGTGTCCTGCTTTTGAAGCTGCCCCTTCCTTTAGCTTCACCTGTCCATAGACAGAAATGCATGCGGCCTGCGCCGCTCCCAACCACCAGCCTCCTTTTTATAGCAGACTTGGTCAGGGAGCTGGCTGCGCATGACAACCTCACTGTGCACACAAAGGCTTCAAACACAAACGGAGCAGGCGGATCCAGAAGTGAGTGGCTGTTCAAAGGGTAGCCCCTGCAAACTGCCTCTAGGAGACATTTAAAGGCTTTTATTCCACTTGCCAATAACCTAGAGCACATGATGCCTTTTGTTGACGTAGACTCTCTCACTGTCACTACCAGAAAGGAGCGCAGGGCTGACAGCTGAATCTCTCTCGCTAGTGAAGGGCTCTGTTTGTGCAACTCCCTCCCTCTAAGAAGCCTGTCAGAGCCTGGAGGAGGGTGTGAGCATGTGTACATGTGTCAGGAGGAAGAAGAACAGAACTAGAAAAAGCATTGTGTCAGGCATTTGCCCAAATCTTAGTGCCTGACTGAGCACAGCCTGTCTGCTCTCTGGTAGATAGGGCACAGTCTATTCTTGCTGGATGGCTCAGTATCTGACTTACAATTATCCCTGTAGTGGGGGCAACGGAGGCTTTCTCCTTTCAGAAGTATTATGAGGATCAGGCCTTACTGTGCAATCATTAGTCACTGCTTTTTTAAAAAAAGAATTACTTACAATGTCACCAAATTACAAAATATTGAACAGCTTAAGCGACTTTCTCAAAACCTCATGAGTTACCATTTAAGATAAAAGGACCCAATGATGATAATTTACAGCGCTTTATTTGTAGATGTCTTGATATCAATACACAGAAACAAAAAGGGGACACACTAGGCAGTTATGGTGGAAGATGATAAACAATGATAAATGCATTAAAACACTTCATGACATGTGAGAAATTAAGCAGTGTGTTTAAAACAAAACGAAGACTCTGCATGCAATTTCAGGAGCTTCAGCTGTTCCCAGTAGGGACCCAGCCTGAACTAAAATGAGCCACTGGGCTACAGCCACGGCAGCAGGCTGAGGCTCTGCCTCTGTGACATGGAAACAGGTACCTGCTCAAATCCTCTGTGAACACAGGAGAATTGGGATTCTTCTAGAAGCCTTACAGAAATGGGATTCTATTGGGCCTTTCCATGTGCTTTCTCTGCAGGGGGCACAACCCTAACAACTGGCTGCTAAGGTAAAGGCAAGAGGAAAACAGCTTTCCAATCAACAGAATTATTTAATCACAGATAAAACAATGTGATTTTCCCCAGTCTTGTCCTCAGAACAGATGAACTATTTTACAACAGCCAAATTTAGCCTGAGGAAAAGAAACACAGGATGGAAAACCAGTCTGAACTGTGAACATTTGTCAAGATTATATGCAGAGGGGAGACAGGGCTCTCTCTGAGGCGTTAGCCAAGTGCGAGAGGACATGAGGGGCAAGACTGCCTTCCATTCCCCACATTGCTGGCTTACTAGGGTATATGACTGCCTCTCTGTGCAGGAAAGGAGCTGTCTGACCAACAAGAAACAGAAACTTTATCTCAGCTAAAGCATTTCTGGAGGAGCTCTCTCGCTAAATGACCTCTTCACGGTAACTCTCTGCTGATCTCTCAAGCCCAAGGAGTGGGTGGAATGAAAGATGAGACCGTTGGCTGCAGTACAGCATAGTAGGGGACAGAAATGGTGCTGCACCTAAGTCAGTTTCCTCTCTTCTTTCAGTGAGTTATGAAATATTTATTTCTGAAGTAAGCTTTGAGTCTTAAAGATAGTGTAGCGTGAGAAAAGTAATAGGGGCAATTTCACCTCTGCCTTCACTGTGCAAATGACTCTGGAGTGACACTAGGCACTCACTTGGCCTATCATGTCTGCTTAAAAATTGTCACCTTCCTAGTCAACATATCAGCTCCAAAAATCATACGCAATCACTTCAGTAATGCAAACATGCCTAAACTCCCAGGGAGCTGCCACCCTGGCAGAGCTATTGGAGAAGAGCCTTCAAGTTTGTTGTGCTCCTTGCAGTGCTTGTGCTGTGCTCAGCACAGACACTCTCTCACACAAGGAACATGGCTTGTTTCCCTTCACATGCAAGTTGTGACAGCACAAGAGCAGAGAGGAGCAACTTGATGAAGGCACTGGGTGAGACAGTGGATGCAAGAAAGTGCTCACCTGTACCACCTCACCAGCCATAATCAACAGATTTTGCTCTTAAATTAGGAAGATGGCTCATAGGCTTTGAATCTTTTCTCATTCTTCCTGCCACTTCAATATAAACATAACAAAATCTACTGGACATGTTTTCTTCCAACCAATCAATGTAGATGACTGGCAATACTCTGCTTGGAGCAAGACATTAGGAAGGATGCTGTGTTTACTTACTGCCCCCTTATTAGTAGGGATGCGTGTCTAGGATCAAGAGCCACGCTAAAGGGTTTGAGAGGCTCGACTTGCAAGTGAGCTATTCTTTAACTTTCGGTGGGTAAGGGACAAAGGAACCATGGTAAGGAAAGTAATTCTCTGTGAGCAGAAGTTGCAAAACAGCACATACACTGCACAGATAAATGCATAGGAGTGATTGGGATGGAACTCAAAAACAAATTCTCTCAAAAAAACCTACCTGATAAATTCTACTTTCTTAATGGTAACAGTTCAAGAGCTGAAAATTCTACCTTCTTAATGGTAACAGTTCAAGAGCTGGAATGCACATAATGAAACTGCTTAGAGTAAGCAGCCAAAACATAAACAGCATTTTTAAGTCATTTAAGATATCAGTGAAAGAACTGGACAGCCCCTGTGCCCCTGTGCCTTCCCAGTTACTGGCCACCTTACAATCAGCCTGCAGCCTGACTGCACAAACCTCTACGATGGTACATAGGTCAGCATAAACCTATGGACAGGCATAAACACACAGGACCTTTGGGTGCTGTAGGCTGTGGTCTAGCTTGGTCTGAGATTACAGATTTACTTCCTGTATGAGAGAAGCTGGGTCTTCCTAGTGGACTGGTGGCTGACATTGACAGAAATAAACAAGTACCATCTTTTTTTTCCCCCTCCTCTCTTCCATAAGCTCATTATTTTTCTAGAGGTGAGTGAGAACAGCAGAGGCTTGTGTGCTAAAAGCCACCTCTCAATGACTTCTACTTCTGCAAAGAGAGCTCCATTAGAACATCATTTGAACTCATCCAGCTACCAGTTTGTAGATGGACACACATCATTTTACCTTGCAATCCCCTCTGCGGCCTGTCCTGTCCCTCAGCTCCACTCTCTGGGGGAAGCCACATTCAACTTTCACTCTTTTTTTTCCAAGACATTAGGAAGTATTGTCTGCTTTGGCATGAAAACACTGCCATGCTTTCTATTCTGTTCATACAGCAATTTATTCTGTTCCATTCAAGGGATAAGGAGCTTTCCAAAGGCACAAATAGGAGTGAAGTTTTTCAACTCTTTTTAAATATTTATATCCTTCCATTTACATAGGGAAAGTGGCTTATTGTTGGAGTTTATATCTCCACTGACTACCTAAGAACTGGTCTAGCGGTCACCTGGAGATGAAAGGATAACCTTCAACATGCAGAAGGTACTGGGCTGTTTTATTCTCCTGCTTCCCAACAACCTGCAGAGCATGAATCCGAGAGCAGATCATAATTACTCACAGAGATAATATGTCCTTTCAAGCCATGCGCCGAGTCCGCACACTCAATAACAGCACTGAGCTGTGGATAGCCCACCCCTGTCTTAATACGAGTGGTGCACACAGAACCTAGACAAATGAAGAAGAAGAAAAAAATATATAGCCAGTTAGGCTAGTAGAAAAACAAACAAAGCAGCAAACAAAAACCCAACACAACAGTGTTTTCTTTTTCTTGTGGAAAAACTGTTTCCATTCACATTATTTCCCCCTCCCTCCAAGAAGTCTCTATTACAAACATCAGCCTCTTAGGGATTAGAGGAACACACAGAAACCTTGGTTTTGAAATGCTGTCATACCAATTCATGGGAGTTGTAATTCAGGTGACTAATACCCCCCTTCTTCTCCAGGGCCAGAACTCCCAGTTTAGGTCTCATCCGTAATGCTTCCTGGTGAGGGAGTTACTGCATCACGGGAGAGGAAGTCCAACTGAGATGCCTGAAGAGAAGGGGGACAAAGGGACCAGAGTCACAACTTCAATGAGGTTCAGCAGCGCATTTAATAATCAGAAATATTTCTTTATTTGAAGAAATATTCAGATATCTCTTGTCTCCAGATGATTCTCTAGAAAAATGTGTGCACTTTTTTTTGTGGCAATTATCCACAAGGAAGAGAAAACATTTTTCCCTAATACTTTGGTTGGCAACGGTAACTGGGAATATATATAGGTCAACAGATAGCATTTAAAAAGCAAGGCAAATAATCATAGAAAGCTATATAGTGTCATGTCACAAGGAAGTACAATATAGTTTTAACATAATTAATAAAAAAGTTCATATTTACATAAAAAAGTGTGCGCATAWATATATATATGTAGGTATATCAAACATTGCAATGCCAGTTTAGCATGGTTTTAAATCTCTTGAAACATCTTCTCTGTTTTCCCCTCAAACTAAGAGAGAAGTGTTTTATGACAATCCAGTGTTGTTATTTAGGATACTGAGCATAAACATTTTGCATAACAAAATATTGAAAATAGATTCAAGATTAAGTGCAGAAAAGTCTTGACCCATTTATCCAGCTGATATTCAGGCATACTTGAACTATTGGTAAAGTAAAAGCTTCCAATTAAGTAAAAGTTTCCAATTATCTTTCAAAGAACTGGCAATGTGTAAACACTGAGAGATACTTCTGCAAAGGAGGAAGAAAATTAAAGCTAGTAAGAAAGCTACTTAAATGCCTAATGCTTTAATGCTTTACAATAAATCACTGACGTTTTCCACAGAATGGATCGTTATCTGAAAGAAAGCTTCAAAATTTGATCTTCCATGAGGAACATTTAGTATCTTTGCTTTTTTTGCTCTTTGATCTGCACAGATCTGTTCTGGCAGGCTTCCAGGGAAGACTACACAGCACTTACACCTAATTGCTTCCACTTTGAGACTACAAAGTATTATATTTCTTCTTTTACATCTGAACTTTCCTGTGACAGTCATGCCACAGCATCTCTGCTGTTTGCTCTTCAAGTATTCTGCAGTATTTATTGTTGTCTACTGTCTCCCTGGACATAACTGCAACCTTCCTTATATCACTTGCCATGCTCAATTTCCCCATTCATGGACCATAACCACTTAGAAATGTGCAATAAACAATATACATGCTGCATTGGCTGCTCATGGCTATATTGTTACTGGCACTTGTGCTAGCTATTTTAAGTCTAGCCCACACATGTTGACCTCAGCCTATGAAGAATGGCCTACGGAAGAAGCACATGAACAGGCAGAGAAGAATGGGACAGAAGAAAGACACTATAACAATATATGGTATATAACAGTATAGCAGAATGGAAGGGGAAAAAAAAGTCTGCATGAAGTATAGGGTCTTGCCATTTATTCATGGGAATGTTACAGTAATAGACAACACGTAAGAGCAATAGTATTAAAACAACAGTAATGGGGAGAGGCAATATCATCCGTATATCACACTTCGTTCATGGTTGTTCCTTCCTAAAGCCACTGACAAGGCAGGCAATCTCATCTTAACGGGACACAACTCACAAAGCTAGTTAGAAAGCTAGCTTTTCTTATCCACCGAGGCAGAAGTAGATATCCTGAACAGAACATCTGTTAAGCTTTAGCTGGAGTGAGTCAGTCTTTCAATAGGCTGGAAAGACAGTGCTTGTAAACACAGTTACATTACAGTCACGTCAGGAACACAGTATTTCCAATGATATCCTCACTTCTAGGTACCGCTTTGCAATACGCTCAATTGACCTCCACTAATGTGTTTTTCAAGTATGCTATGGGTAAGGCACCGTTACCTCATTAAGCTGGGTGGTTCTAGGCATCCTATGCACAAAGAGCTACAGCTTTATACATCTGTTCCATCTAGACACCTCCTCTAATAAACTCACCATAAATCACCCCATGTTTGACTTACCTGGTCCAATACCGACTTTAATAATATCTGCTCCAGAAAGAATGAGTTCTTCTACCATCTCTCCTGTCACCACATTGCCTGCCTAGAGAGAAGGAACAATACGACATATATGAGAGATTTTAGCACTAGTGTAGTAAAAAGTTATTATGCTATTGTAAATTTTCTCTCCCGGTCTTTTACACGTTGAACCAGAAAGAACAGAAGAATACAGTTCGCCATATTATACACTGCACACGGCACAGAGATTAAACAGACCATACAGGTATATTTTGAAACCAAATAATTTCATGCCTGGTCCAATAACCCCAGATCTGAAGAAATCCAAGTCTGGTTTGGATTTTAACTTGTCTCAAGCCTGGGGAATGTTCCTAATATTAAAAAAAAAAAAAATAACGGAGGCAAAATAAACCTGCATTAAATGAGCCCAGCTGCCCTACATTACCCATTTTGAGCTTTGTTCTGGTACTGAGTTGGGCTTTTCATTTGTGGAGATTTCTGAATTTAGAATCCAGAGATATTGTGAAAACCTCTTACATATTGATATTTCAGGACATAGCAGGTGTTTGTAGCAGTACTGTTAAAGGAAGAGCAGGAGGCAAATTCTAAAATCCTTACTCAACAGTTGCTTATTTTTTATTAAAACAAAACTCCTGCTGAAGTCAATAGGAACTACCCAGGGAAGGCTGGGCAAGGCTCATTCTCTGCTTACTGATTTTTGGCTTGTAATACACTATTTATTTATTTTTAATGAATTTTACTCCCCCCTCTCCTTTCATGAGCCTGAAACAGTTGGCAAGCAATAACCTGAGGCACTTAACAGAACAATGGTACTTTTGGGCAGCAGTTTGTGGTGCACGACCCACAACCACTTAACTTTTCTCAAAACTGCATAACATTGATTTAGAAAATAACAGCAATAAAAGATAATTGTTGGGAAATAAAGGATATACAACAGGTGCAGCATTTCCTTTCTGTTCAGTGGCAATTTGCTATATTAAGTGTTATGCACTCCAAGACAGGCTGATGGACAGCATGCTGTTACAGCATTAAAGAAGCAGTTTACATCGGGCAGTCCCATGACTACCTGTGCAGTGTGATACTCAGTACATTATGACTGAGTGAAATTCTGGAGTATATGCAATAGGCTTACAAGTGCAGACAAATGGGCATTAAAGACAATGGCTCCATGAGATCTGGGTTCAACTATCTATTTAAGTTAAACAGCAGTGTCTTCTCATCAGCAGAGTATAGCAGGCTGTCAAATTGTCTCTTTGGAAATGCTAACCAGAAGTCTAAAGTACCACTAGAGAATGTCAGAAGTGCATATGTTGATTCAAAGTGTTCATCCTAGCAAGGAGAAGCACTTATGTTGGCAGCATACATTTTTTCCTGGATTGCATGTACACACATCAGTGGTTTCCATCTTTCTGAATTTGTAGATCCTTAACAATTTTTCAGGAAAGATGTGGAGCTCTACAGAGCAGATTTCAACCTGCAAAATACAGGCTTCTTTCTGAGGCCTGTAGAATGTATCTAGATGACAGGACGAAAAACAGTCAGAGAAAGACAGAACTACAGTATCTGAGATCCCCAGCACCAGAGCTGAAGAGCAGGAAATACAGAGTCCTTCAGCCAGAGAAGTCAGATTACTTTAACTGGAAAAAAAAAATCTGAAAGGTGAATATAGAAAAACTGTGAAAACAGAGATGAGCAGTCCTTAAAATTAACTAACATACACAGAAAGTAATGCAAAATTATATAAAGGAGCCACTACAGGCAATACGCTTTGTGGTATATTTGGGAAAGCAGTTGGGGAACATAGTAATTGCTGGTATTCGCCAATTCAATACTGTATTACAGAAAATCATGCTTATCTTAAGGTACTAATGCATTGCTAAATTACTGGAGAAATGGCTTTCTGGAAGGAGATATCCTCTAGTAATTCCTACACTACTAAGCCAACTTTGCTGCTCCAGCAGTAGAGTAACAGCATTGGTAATGACTGAGCAGTCTCTGCAGCTTGGGTAAAGCAGCAGGCTTGCAGTACCATCAGTTTTCAGGAGCTACAGAAAATTAGCCAGGCTGTGGGCCTGGCCTTCCCCACTCAGGATGACACTCACTGCATTATCACTCAGTGTGAGGCTTCAGCGAGCAGTGCCCTGGCTCCTTCCAGAGCTACCCAAGATGAACCAACCGTGGGTCAATCCTGAGCAAAGTCTTGGCCTCAAAGAAGCCATAGGGAGTCTCACTACTGACTTTAATAGGATGGGGATTTCACCTAACAGGATTATAAAGGCTACAGATCCTCTGACAGAGGCACAAAATTAGTGAACGCAGTAGGGCAGAGCCTCTGAGTTTCAGTCAGGCATTTGATACTGTGCCTCATAAAAGTGTGCTTTCAATATGAACTCACACTGCCTCAGACAGGAACACTGCTGCACTGATTGAAAGCTGCTGGCAAACGGCAATGGATCATGCAGGGGAAAAGAGTCTGTGACAACAGTTCTTCAACTTTCTTCCTGCATTCTAGGGGGAAAAGCAGCTTGTGACTCCACTCTTTAAGGAAGACTGCCCAAGGACACTTCTCACACACCAAATCAAAGGGGGCAATACCACATGACGGAGGAGAGAGCATCACTACTCTGGACTGAGCTGTATTGGGTAGCTGCTGCACTCAATATAGTAACTGACCCGCGAATGACATCACTGTCCCCTACCCTGTGACCCCAACTGTCCCCATCTGCGATCCACATGGACACACCGTGAGTGGACAGTCTCTGGCACTGGTTCCAGAAATGGACTAAGAGGTGTCTGCATGGCTTCGTTGGACCCAATTCTGCTTTCAAGCCCTCTGTAAATGTTATTACTGACTCCAAGAGGAGGAATGCTTTCTGGCAGTTGTCTCTCTCCTGCTTTGTGGTCTGCTTGCCTTCCTTTTCTGGCCCACATTTTCTGGGCCTCACACCATCTGCACAAGTACTTCTGCCCCAGCCTCTTCCCCCTTGCCACAATTAAGGCTCCCCTCCTCAGAGCTTCTTCTGTATAATGAACAGTAGGAGAACACTAGAAAAAGGAAAATTTAGAAGAAATAGTTGGCAAAGCTTGCTGGCACAGATATATTAGCTTGTTAAGCAGACTTCCAGTGAAATGGAACCTTTACAATTACACTAATAATATTAACTAATTTTACTGTAACATAAACTGCCTGACCCTGCCCCATGAAAGTGCCAGCTGATGAATTCAGTGCGAGCAGGCGCAACCCTAACCCGATGCTGTGGTGCAGCAGAACACTCCACTGCAACATTATTCCAATTTGGGAAAGGAATGACGCATTAGCAGGGACTTGGTTTCTGTTTCTTCCTCTGTCCTCAATCTAATTAACAATATAGGGCAAACTACATTTCTTTGTGCCTCTGTTTCCTCCAGGTTCAGAGGAGGAATTGATCTTTATGAACTAAAGTGAGAAGCAGGGGTGAAAAAAAGTCTGATATCAGGGTTAGCCAGAAAAAGATAAGCTAATGTGATTACAAAAGCAAGTATTTAAACAGCAAAATCATGCTCTTGAGAGGTCATTGCACAGGACACCTCCTCCTCTGGCACAGGAGCACTGGCCATAGAGAGCACTACATTAACCACAGCTCCCTTGCACATCACCTTTCTGCTTCGGAGCTGAACCCGCTACATGGCCCTGGGAACACACATTCCCAGAGCAAGGCTCCAGTTACTACTTCATGCTGCACTGCAGCTTACAGGAATGGATGGTCATGCTGAGGAGAGCAAACAGGGCAGCCAGCATGCTCCTGGAGATCACTTCCAGTTCCCAGAAAGCTCCTTGATTTTTATACCTTGTATTTAACTGCCAGCCCTTTTGTTTGAAAGGCACAACTGGAGAGATCATGGCACAGGCTAGCACAGAGGCATGAAAGCAGCCACAGAATAGGCAGCAGCAGGACGTGTCTTACAGACTATCATAAAAGGAGCCTAGAAGAGCTGCATTTTTGCCAGGAATGGCTTTGCAAGGCCATTTCTGTGAAGAATGTGAAATAAGCCCATTCGAGGGTGTGGGAGAGGTGTGTATCTAGCTGAATCAGAGGCTTGCATGGACTGCACGGATACTGTATACCTAGGAACATAAGAGGATTTTGAACACCTGGAATTTGGTAGCACATCTTTAGGAATGGAAATACATCCATGCGAGAGAAATGAAAAACACAGCCATGCTCGAGAAGAGAGCTGCAATCAGCAAAGGCAGTGAACAGGTCAGCATTGCACATGGACTCAAGTAGATGAGGTTGCCAGGACAAGGAAATTAGAAGTAGAAAGCACCTACTAGCACCTACTAGAAAGCACAGAAACAGAGAAACTGCAATAGCCAGGAAGGTAGTTAATGGGATATGGGAGCTAGGTGAGACTGGCTTAAGGATCTTGGGCTAACACCTGACTTTGACTTGGACTTCCTGAGCCTTTTAGCCAATTCTTCCAGCCAAACTGCAAGGCTGGAGTCCCGCTTCAGTGAGCAAAGGCAGCAGTCAGTGGGGAGGTCATGGGTGGGGAAATAATCTCATCTTCTCTTCACTCACAAAAGTTTGATGCTGTTGTTTACTCTGTGGTTTAACCTCTTGCCTCCTCCTGCCAGCCCTGCAAGGCAGGCACACTGCAGTAACCAGGTCCCTGGGCGCATCGCTTCAGGTGCAAAGCATGCACGTAGCTCCTGCCATCACTGCAGGGAACATGAAGTGAGCAGCTTAAAAGGTCCCCACCTATCATTTCGTACTTCCAAAAGCTCTCTCTAAAGTCATGGAAAATATGTGCAGACAAAAAGGCTCCTCTCTGCTGGGAGCTGTTGCAATATGCCTATTATTATTCTGCTGGAACCCAGGATACCCCAGGCACTCTAGTCACTTCCATTTCACGATACAAGCGCCATTCGGCAGGCAAGAACATTCAATTTACTCCACAAAATCCAATTACACTTTTCCTCTGTGGCTTTCACCCACACGGATGGGAGGAGTAGATCCTCCTCTGAGTTACCTGAACCTGCAGTTCCCTGTTGGACCAAGCCAGATCATGCATTTAAGATCATTTATATTCTACATTCATTTCAAGTGTGTGGAGTTTTGTGTTTGGCATGAAAGAGTGGCCAAGTTTTTTCCTAAGCACATGATTTCTTGCTGCATTGGCCTGAAGAAAAGCCAGAAGCCTCATTAAGAGTCTGTTACTTGTTCTAAAATTTCTGCTGCTCTCATGGAAACAAGCTCAGACCCTGTTTCCTCAGGGGCCCTGGGAAGCAGGCAGGAGCAGCAAGGCGCTGTGGCAGTAAGTCCCTTGCTGATGCCAGCACCTGACTCTTAGTGCAGAAGAGCTGGAGGAAGCATGGCATGAGTTGCCTGAGAACAGATGGGATCATCACAGAAGGATAAAAAGCCCCCACACTAACAGCTCCCCTCCCTGATCTCATGAATCCCTTCACAATTGCATAGCACTCCATGATGCCTTACAGTAGGCAAGGGTTCAGTCTACATTCGGGATTTAGCCTTCATAGGGACCTAAGAGATGGGAACAGTTACTGGCCTCACTTCACTAGAAATGCTGGTATGTTCCTCTGTCAAACCTCAGCTTGGAACCACCAGAATAAACCTACACACTTTATGATTAGAGGTCATATCGGGTGTGGGAAACAGGATGCGAGCAGGAGGAAAACCGGATCCACCCAGCCTGCCATGCCAATGTCAAACTGCTCTATCAGAGCACACATTGAACGTTCCCACAGAAATTATCAGCAGTGGAAGACTGACAATGCCAACATGTTATTAAACAGCTGTCATTTGGCTCAGAGTCAACACCCCACCAAACTGCAAAGGAAGATGAATACAGCTGCCCTCTATATACTGTGAAGGACATCTGCCACATAAATTTGTCTTGAAGACAAGAGGCTTGAATCAGGCCTTTAGAACATTTCTTTTTAAATAAGTGCTCAGAAACTGACGAAAATACTACAAAGCTGCTGATGTCAACTAACCAAACCCTGAGCCCTGTTCCTGGACAGAACTTCCTGCACACCCTTCTCTTTTCAACACACTCAACACACTTACCATAATGGTGTGATTTGGGAACATGGCACGGACAGACTTCACAAACTCCACAAAGTGCTCTGAATAGCCGTTTGCCACATCCAGGCAGATGTATCTGATAGGTGGAATGGCCTCCAGGATACTTGCTAGCTTGTCCAGATCAGCTTTTCCACTGCCTGAGCTTGCAGCTACATGCTAGAAAGACAGAAGGAGAACAAAAGGTGTTTGTAGAAACTGGGATTTTCTGCGTCATTTCATAAAATTGCTTCTGCATAGTCTTGGGAGGGCTTCAAAGGAAACTTGTGCTGGAAGCTAGTGGAAGTCATGCTATGTTATATGAAATAAATACCTTTCTAGGAATTTGTAGCCAGTCTTCCATTTACTGGCTTTTAAGCAACGCAAAATTTGCATTTAATAAGCTCTTCATTCACAAGTAGATTCATAGGCAAATATAATCACCTGAGATGGGCAAAGGCTCAACAGCACTCAGATTAATAAAAACAAACAAACAAAAAAATCCAAAAACCACAAACACAGAAGCCCTAACTTGGTATATTTGCAGGAATGCAGAATGGCAAAATCTAGATGCTGGCAGATTGGCATTTGGACTTTTCAGTTCACCACATCATCCCTTGGTCTGTCATCAAAAACAAGCAGATTTCTTCCTCCTTGGTCTTTGTATGAGTTCTCTCCAACAGAAAATCCGAGAGAAATGGCCCATAAAACCTCTGCAGAGACCCAAGGTCAAAGTGCGAGTCAGTATTTAATCACTAGGAGATGCTAATGCAATGATGATGAACCACTAAATGAGCTATATAAACGCAAAAGTGTTCAGACACTAGATGTTCCCGGGACCACTTTCTACTCTACAGCAGCATATAAAGAACCCTGATGAATCTAAGTGATCAGCTGGCTTTCAGACAACCTGGTAATCAATAGTCTCTATAATGTAATACCAAAATGAAGCATTGATAAAGAGACATGTGGCATTCTTTTTCACACAGGAAAGCTCTTCAAAACCATACTGAACTTCAGCAGAGAAGAGAGACAAACTCACTGAAACTTTCTCTCCAGGAGCACAGCTCTGCCACAAGAACATGGAAGAAATCTGGGTGTGTAAACAGCCTAAACCTAAGTAGTTTATATTTTATTATGTGTTTTCTCTTTGAAAGGGTTCATGCTAGGAACCCACGAACAAGGACTGCCACAGTTAGTGGCATAACATGAGCTCCAGGAAGGAAATGGAGGACATGGAGAATGGTGCTGTGGCACCATCAGTGCTCATCCCTACTTCTCCTAAACTTGACACCCAACACCTTGGCCACCCCAGCCCGCAGGCACTGGGACTGCCTGAACAGTAAAATCCCCGTCTAAAACCACAGCACACAGGGCCAGCTTCTACTTGGGCTGCATCTGCAGCCTTGGACCCCTCCCTCATCAGCACCGCTGCAGTTTCAAACAGCAACAGGAGCACAACAGTTAGACCCACTGCAATACAGTTCTCATTTACCAATGACACTTCTCTTTCCATTCTAGGTGTACCTAAACTTTGCTATGTGCATCTTAATATAGGTACTTTCAGAATGGACTTGCACAGCTGTTGTTTTTAAACCAGGACAAGCCACTTCCCTTTATGCATTTGAGCAAATATCTTAATTCCCCAAAACCTCACTTGACAACAGCATTCCCAAGAGACTCCAGTGTATGTGAATTCAGAACAAAGCAATAAACCATAATTTACAATATGAAAATGTACCTCAAGGCATTCTGGGTGATTGGCAGCAAATAGTTTCCATTCTTCCAGAGAATAATGCTTGTGAATTGCAGTGAACATTGCATGCTAGCAAAAATAAGAAAACTGGTATTAATGTCCATGTTAGGCATCTTTCCTTCAGCAGCAGAATGACAGGATGTCAGATCTTGCTTGAAAGATTTAGAAACAGCACCTAAGAGTAACAAGCATGCAACTCCAAATGGCTTTTTAAAGACAGCTTAAGATAGCTAGCAGATCTTTCAGGATCAGTCTTCTGATATATTTAACCAAGATATGGGACAATATTCTACATATGCTTATGCACAGCAGAAGATTAAAGTGAGCCTTGAGATCAGAGGCTAACTAGTTAATGATTCTTGACTGATGCAACCTTATCCAGTGACCAACACATTCTAGGTCCTTGCCAGTTAATAAAATTTCTCAGGTATAGAGCACAATATGCACCACAAAAACTGGAGAATCAAGAAAATCAAGACTTACTTTAGCCATAACTACAGCCATTTCAAATGTTCCCACAGTGTCCATGTTTGCCACTATAATGGGGACTCCTGTGTAGGTCTGCTTGGAGTTGCGGAAAGTGAAGGTGCGCGTGAGGTCAACCTGTAAAAAAAAGGCACATGTACTTTTAAGTCACTGACTGCAAACTAGCAGGAGCTTCTGCATTTATTTCAGTGATGGGAGGTTTGGACACTGCTTTATTTTCCTCACAGCTTCCTTTCTTTTTCTTTCCCATCCATCACTGCCCCTCTATTTCATTTATTTTGTTACAACTGGTGCCTTCCAAATAAAAACAAAAATATAAAAGAGTTTTCTGTGTTAAAGAGAGTTCTTGCCAATGAAAGAGAAACAAAACAGAAAAACAAATGAGGGTTTTGGAAGAGACAAATAGGGAAAGGAAATAAAGGACATAGGTTACATAGAAGTAACCTCAGGTGTTTGGCTAGAGAAGCCTGAAGTGAAGTCAACTACGTAGAAATCAGAGCTGGAATTCTCTCTGACTCAAGGTCATGCAGAGTTTTGTCTCAAACTTTAACGTATGTGACAAGATAACAATTCTGACTTTTCTAACATCTCTGACTTTTGGCTAGGTGTTTGTATGACAGTGCAATTACATCCTGCTTGCTAACATTTTTGCTATGCAATATAAACAATCATATGCTGGCTTAATAATCCATGAGACAACTACCTTTTAAATTAGTTTCTTATGATTGTGTCAGTCTTCACCTTCACAGTTATTTTTTCTTAAGCATCCTTAAATGATCATGTAACACCAGGCATTTTGTTCCTTGCATTTGGAAAGGGTAAATTTAAGAACAGTTCTCATAGATCTGTGTAGCAACACTCCAAATTTAAAAAAAAAAAAAAAAGCACAAGAGTAAAGTCTTTCGTCAGTCTCTGAAACATGACATGACACGAAAATTTTTTAATAATTTTCATTATTCTTCACTTAAACCTTGAAAGCAAACAATATCAAAAGTACTCAATTTTGACCATTTATTGACAACATAGTTGTGGTCTCAACTTCATTATAATTTAGATTACACTATGCTTGCTTAATATGATTATTGTCATATTTCTGCTTTGTATGAGAGACCCAACTTGATGCCCCAGTGATATTATCATGAGACAGCTTCTCATTTTGTGCAATCTGTTAAGGGGAACCATCAGTTCAGTGGACAATCTAAGATACATCATAGTGGAGACCTGTCCTTCTTCACACTTAATACCAGAGAGGCCCCAATTCTCCATGCGTTACTGATGCCATGACATGTTTGTGGCAGTTTTAGCTACAGCTAACAATCTTTAAAAATATATGACAAAGAATGAGGAAGGCATTTAATGTATTTTAGTCACTTTTAATACAATTTATTAACTTGAAACCAAGGTAAAGAGAGCATCACAAGCCTCTTTCTATGCACAGTAGTACCAGAACCACAGCCTTACACTAATATAGAGGAAAAGATCCCTTTCAAATGAACTTAAAAGAGAAGAAGAAAGGATGAGCTTGTTTAAGAAAAGACAGTGACAAGATGAGAAGCTACACAGGAAACACAGGGCCTTTGCTCTTTCACTTGCACTCCATGTAACTTCTCCTGTATGCCTCCCCATAGCCAGACAGACAGGTGGGTCTTGCACAACCATCCTTACAGCTGATAACCCTGCAACAGCAGGGATTTGGTGTGGGAGAGCTGCAGGCCTCCTGCGAACAAGGCTTCTGGTGGCTAAGAACAGGCAAAATGCCATGCTGGGCTATAGACATTCATCCACTGCCCTAGTTCTCTAAACACCCAGGACTAGATGGTTGGGAAATGTAAGGAAGGTACAAGTTTTGAAGACTTTTTTTTCCTAGTCTACCTTCCCAGGTCCCCAGAGAACCTGATGTTTAAGGATTTAAGACAGAAGCTTCCTCAATGCCTTAGAGCACTAAATTCCAAAGCTCAATTACAAGTTGCATAACAAAATAACCTTTGCCTCATAATTAAAATCAGGGCTTCCTGCTTCTTCTTGTGAGACAATGAGCCGCTGTTTCCAGTTTCACCTTTTTCACTCTGCCTCTCACTTTAGACTTGTGGCATATCCTCCCCAGTTGCTTCTTTTCCATATTCAACAGTCCTTATTTGTTTAAGTTTTGTCCTCACAGGAGAGCCAGGCAATACGGCTGATTTATTCTCTGAACCTCTTCTGACCTGTTATGCTCTTCTTGTGGCGGGATAGCCTGAAAAGTGCACTAGAGATGAATGCACGGCAAGCACTGTGGTGCTATTCCATTTCACTTAATATCTTCAGTAACACTGACAATCCCTTTGACTTTTTGAATGCTGTCAAAATGATGCTTTCAGAGATCCACAACATTAAAAAGCTGTTCCTGAGCAGGAAAGGCCAGTCYATAGCTTGTTGCTCTACACATGCATAAACTTGAGACTCTAGAATTGTTCAGCTTTATTCCACAATGGAGCAAAAAAAAATKATGTATTTTATAACTCCTTCATAARGAAGGTACCAGAAAATTCCCGTTCTGTAGCATACTGATTACCTAACCTAAAATTCCTTGGGTTTATTTGCATTGACTGGTTTAAGTCAATGGCTAGACTTCCAACAGGACACTCAGCAGCTGAACTCAAAATGGGCGACGTACAGAGGTACGCCCAGCAAAGCCAAGAATAGCAGTTTATTTAAGTACCAAGGGCACACACATGGGCAATGTTGTACCCTCTCCCCCTCAGGCTCCCACTCCATTTAACCGTTTTTGATATTTGAATTCAAAAGTCCAGTTTTCTGATATCTTTTCAAAGGCTGAAAGCCATCATGGCAAGTGAAGACCACTGCAAGAATCAAACCCAAGTACCAACATAGCAGACCTAGAGGCGCTGCACAGCCCAAACTGCCTCTCTAAGAAGCTAACTCCACTCCAGCTACTCCACAGAAAGCTATCTTCATGCAAAATGAGACTTTCACACCAAGGAAGCAGACACTTGCTGATACAAACTTCAAAGCAGCAGCTTGCTGGGTAGCAGGCRCTGTAGTAAGCTGCCTCTGTTCCTCTGCCAGCAACATTTATTTATATTCTTGTTTTGAAGCAGACTGGGGCTGTCCATTGCAGATCTGGTTCTCACAGACGCTGTTTATTCCTGTTGCTACAGCCTCAGTGATGGTGTCCGATTTCTTAACCTTCATCGGCTTTCACTGACCCCCCTCCTGACACGCACTTTTCCTCTGTGAAGAGCTTTTAACAGCTCCTCTTGGGCGCCCGCGACGACCCTGCCATATGAGCTCGTGTCCCTCCTCTTGTTCCCTTCCCAGCAGCCCTTCTCCCCACAGCCTGCGCACAGCTAAATATAAAAAAGGCTGCACTTTGCAAAGGGAGCGGGTGTCACTCGGTGGAGCAGAGCTCCACCTGTGTGCCAGGCGAGCACCRCGCGCGTCCAAGGGCGACCTACACRGGCCCTAYGGACAGGCCCTATGGAACRGGCCTKTATGGGACAGCAACTCACCGCCACGRTCAGCTGCTCAGCCCACAGAGCCGGTCGTTGTGACTAAAAAGGGGCTCACGGGACGCTACCACTCCACAGGGACRTGCATCTTTGCAGCAGCACAAGGGTTCTGCTTCACCCAAGTGCTGGCCTCAACACCCCTGGCTGCACGTCCCTAGTGAGCAGGGACCCCTCCGCTCCCTCTCCAGCCCTGCCTTCCGACCACCTCTCCTTTGTGCCTGGCTCACTCTCTCTCGGCCCCACTCCCCCCAGAAAAAACCTTAATCCCTTTCCCATCCCCCAGAACAACGTAATTCCTTCCTTAGCCAAGGCAAATCCTTCCCCAGCCTTGAGGTCAGGTGAGGTAAACGCCGAGCCCGAGGCAGCCATCTTCCTTCGCAGGCACAACCCGCACGGGAGCTCGGGGGGCCCTTTCCAGTTTGGGAATAACCAGGGGAATATCCCGACTAGCAGCAGGAGGGAAGGCGAGACCCAGGGGGGCCGTAATGTAGGGGGATAGGGCAGGTGCAGCTGAGGGAGAAATGTGTCACCTTGTGTCCCTGCCTGCACGGGACAGGGGCAAGCTGAGCCATGGCAGGTATCGCTGAGCATCTTCAGTGCTTAAAATAAATAAATAAGACCACGGCCCCTAAGGGAAGGCTCCCGAGCGCCCCTTCCTGCCCTCCTTGGCTGCAGGGTGGGCAAGGGCCCGGCTCACTCCGGGGCGAGGAGCTGCGGGCCCCACACGCACCGGGCCTTTAACCGGGTCGCGGCGGGGGGGGGGGGGCTCTGTGCTGCCTTAAACCGGGAGGCAAAAGGGAGGGAGAGAAGGGCACAAAAGGGGAAGATGAGGAAGTTACGCGCCCAAGAAGGAAGGGGGGAAAATAAATAAATAAATAAATAAAGAGAAGCGCGCTCGTGCCGCAAGCCCCCACCTCGGATCTGCTTTTGAGGCTGCTTCGCTTGGGTCTGAGCAGGACATCTTTAAAGTCCAGCTTGAGGTCCGCGTCCACGCGCGGCATGGCGCCGGGGCC